>CM066171.1:28398442-28663442 GCA_033629205.1 Lithocarpus polystachyus
AACCATTTTGGGTAGTTGACCACTCTCAGAAATCCCGCATTGTACTGTTTCTCAACTTCTTCCTTGATCTTGAGAGTCCACTCTCGCTTCATTCTTCTCAACTTCTATTTGACCTGCTTCATGGTTGGATCTATTGGAATGCAATGCTGTACTATATCTGTGTCAATCCCAGGCATGTCTTCGTATGACCTTGCAAACACCTCTTTGAATTCTGTAAGTAGGGCAACTAATAGTAGCTCAATTCTCTCTCACACAAAACTTAGATATTTCAAAGCCAATTTCATAGCTCTCAATCATCGAAATTTCGAAGCTCTAGGTCATGGCAATTGCATAGCTATTGGTCTCTCAACGCGGTGGCTCTGTCTCATCGTCATTTATAAAATTGAAGTTGAAGTCTTCCATCAACTCCTCTACTCTTCGCCTATCTCATCTAATCTCCCCCAATTTTCTAGGGTTCCAAGTTCGCCACTCCGATATGAAGATCATTTTGCGTATTTCGTCTCGATTCTTCAATGGAGGCAAATCGGTGCGTTTTCATGTTTCGTTTATAAATTGTATTGTTTAGGTCATTGGAAAATTTTTGGGTGAATATTTAAATTCTCCCTCACTTCCTCTCTCTCCCCAAACCACCAAGGTTCCCTCTCTCTCTCTCTCTCTCTCTCTCTCGCTCTTCCTGTGTATATGCCTATATATAGGTTTTTGTATCTTTCTTAGATGTCTTTGTGTTTTGTTTCAGAGTCTACTACAAAGGATGGTCAAGCCAATAATGTAAGTTTCTTCTAATTTTTGTTCTTTGTTCCATAACTAATCCTAAGTTTCAATTATTCTTATTATTATTAATTGGAATTCTATAGCGTTCACTTATTTTCAGCCGAATTAGTGATCATAGTAGTTTTTTTTTTGTTGTTAATTTATAGTGATTGGTTGATATTGGGGTGTGCTTTATTGCTTGTTTTTGTTCCCATCAAATGTGCTTTAATAATGAATTTTGTTAATTTTAATGAAATAATTCTTGAGATTGAATATGTAAAAGGATATTCTTACCATTTAATTATCAGCATATGTGCAATATATGGTACTGAGCATTGAGAATGAAACTAACTTGCATTTTTTTTTTTTTTTTATACTGACTTGCCTTTTTTTTTATTAGATACTCTGTTTTTTGTTGGCTGAATCACGAATTCATGTTTCCAATGGCAATGATGGTTGTAGAATGTAAACTTGTATCTTGAGTTGGATGATGATTCAAACTGTGAGAGATTTATGATAAGTTTTTGTTTAGAAAACATGGGTGTGATACTTCCCTTGAAAGCTAAATCCTTTTTAGGCACTTTATTATCCTTGGTAGCTTCATTGCTTATGCAAGAATCCAAAAACCCATTATTAGTGTATCTTTTGAGTTTGATAGAAAGGTTTTATTTGACTTGGTCTTGTTAGAATGCTAAAGTGACATGGGCAGTTGACTACACCAGTAATTTGTAATTAACTAGAATACTCTAAGTGTGTATGCTGTTAAGAAGCTGTTTCTTATTCCACAAAGTGGGTATTTTTCTTGGGATTCTTGATGCAAGACAGTTTAGGCTTCACCACCTAGAGCAGCCTGAAAACCTTAGGCTTCACCACCTAAGGGTTGCTTGGAATCATCACCAAGGAGATTTAGATATTTCTCATTCAATAATAGTATTCTTAAAAAATAAACCACCTTTAGTACCTATATAAAGCTTCTAGGGTTACAAAAGATTGTGACCCATGAAAGTCTTAACTAAAAATAATCTAAAATATTATCCCTAATTAAAAAAAAATTTGATTCCTGTTTGAAATCTAAATAAAAATGAAAAATTTAAAATAATCCAGTCCCATGAGATAAAGAAAATCTGAAATAATAAATTCCAAAATAATTTTGGTTATGCTTCCTGCATTAACTATGGAGACCTTCTGGTCTGTCACATATAGTTCCTATGTCAGAAGACTCAGATAGCATAATTTGGTTAGAAGACTCATGTTAAGGAAGTGAGCATGCAAATATCTAGTGTTCTTTTACTTCCTTACTAGAGAGTTTTTTTTTTTTAATTTTTTATTATTAAAGGGCTGAGAATTATTTGCTGAGAGTGTTGAGGTTTTTCTTGTACTTTATTAGTGATTTGATTACTATCAATGCAGTTTGGTAAAGTGGATATTGATGGATCATTGGTTGCTAGTCATTCCTCTGTATCTGAAGACGTTATCATGGTTAATAATGGTTGCATATGCTGTACTGTGCGAGAAGATTTTATTAAAATGCTTTTGAAGTTAGTTAAGGAAAAACGGGACAAATTTGATCATATTGTTATAGAAAAAATAGGTATTTTACATTAATACCTATGCAATGCCAATTATCATTTTTTATGTAAGCAGTAGGGGTGGAGGTTTTATTTTATGTATTTATACAAATTCTAAAATGATTGATTAGTACAGAGGTATCAATCTTGAAGCATAAGTTGAATCTCATTTGGTATGAATTCCAAGTGGATCTTTCATCAAAATAAGAAAAAAGATGAAAATTAGAACTTATTATAAAAAAGAAGATGAAAGGATATTTATATAAAAAAATCTTCACCAGTTTTCTTTGTTGAATTTATAAACCTTATGTTCAACGGCTTCTTGTTCTTGATCTTGAAGATTTGCTGAATAGGTCTTGTCATTCCTTTAGTATGATGTTATGCCAGTTATAGATTTTTTTTTTTTTTTAAAGTAAATTTTGGCTCCAACAGGAGGGGGAAGGAGTGATTTGAACTAGTGACTCCACTTATGAGGCGTGGTCTCTAGCCGATTATGCTATCCCTTGGGTTTGTCTTTTATGGATGTTATTTTAGGGGAAAAAAAGAGAGGTGAAACCTAGGAGTTTACTAACTCCATCAAGTGCAAGTACTGAAAGCTACTCTTTAATTCCTGGAATCTTTTTTGTAGGCCTTGCTAAGCCAGTTCTTGTTATAGAAACATTCTGTAGCGATGAACTGGATTCACATTATTTGAAACTAGATGGAGTTGTTACTTTGATTGACTTGAAGCATGCCATGCAACATTTGAATGAAGTCAAACCAAGATTTATGGTGAATGAAACGGTAGAACAAGTTGCCTATGCCGACCGTATTATTTTTGTTAGAAATACTGAATAATAGTATTGTATTTCTCAAATGGGAATATACATGAATGCGCCTTTATATAGGAGGCATATGAGTGCAGTACAAGTCATATGAGTGCAGTACAAGTCGGAGTGTAGTACAAGATGTGTGTGTGCTGTACAAGTAATATAAGTGCTCTACAAGTAAACTAGGTTGGGCCTAAAGCCCATAACACTATATACATTAACAGCCCCCCTCAAACTCAAGGTGGATGTGAGACCAGCTTGAGGTTGTCAACTAAATCACGAAGGCGTCCTTTAGGATGTGACTTGGTGAAAATGTCTGCAAGTTGATCTTTGGAGGAGACGGAGAAGAGCTGGAGAGCACCATGGACAAGATGAAACAGAGTTTGAAAAGCATATTGAGTGTATTCAAGGGCATTATCAGATCGAAAAATTTTGATATGTTTAGAGAATTGTGTTTCAACCATTTTTGCAAAGTTACTGTATATTGGCAAAATTTCAGAACGAGATTTCATAGGAAAGATCCAACTATAACGAGAATAATCATCGATAAAAACAACAAAATATCGAGATCCACCAATACTAGCAACAGGAGAAGGCCCCCAAACATCGGAATGAATTAACTCAAAAATACTACTTGAGATAGAGTCACTATTATTAAAAGGTAAAGCTGGCTGTTTTCCTAATTGGCATGAAGTACAATCAAAATTTTCTTTAGTCACAGAACCTAACAGACCCTTAGAAGCTAACTGTTGTACCCGAGAAGAGGGTGCATGACCAAGGCGAGAATGCCAAAGTGCGAGAGAAGGTAAGGAAGAAACCGCAGCAACTGCAGCAGCAACAGAAACAGGAGCAACAGGTGGAAGACGAAGATTGTCCACGGGAAACATACGCCCAACTCTAGGACCGGTCCCAAGCTCTTGCCCCGTCCTCGGATCCTGCACAATACATCCAGAATAGTAAAAAATAAGGCGATATCCTAGTTCAGCTAATTGTCCCACAGAGAATAAATTATAGGATAGGTCAGGTACATGGAAGACATTAGGAACAGAGAGTTTAGAGGTTGAAACTGAACCTAAACTATTTCCATGCATGGTGGAACCATTGGCTATATGAATATTAAGAGGATGTGGTGCAGGGTCAAGTTTGGAGAATAAGGACGAGTAAGGTGTCATGTGATTGCAACAGGCAGAATCAAAAAGCCATGTGTCAGACTTACCAGGTAACACTGAGAGAGCATTGGAAAGAGATGCATTACCAGCCATACGAACAGCTTGAGCAATGATGTCCTGTAGTTCAGTGGGGGAGAGGTTGATAGTGGATCCAGAAGACTGGGACTCAGCTGAAATGGAAGGCATTGGCGGAGTGGACTCTGTATTAGCAACAGCAGCAGTAGACTTGTTGCGACGGTAGCAAGTCTCAATAGTGTGGCCAGGCCGCTTGCAATAGTTGCAGAACTTCTTGTTGGTCTTGCGACGACTGCTAGAGCCAGAGGGATCACCTGATTGCTGAGGCTGCTCAATGAGTGGAGCAGAAGGAGTGATGGCCAGAACATTAAGCTTATTCTGGGCTTGAAGGGTTTCAAGGCGAGCTTCTTCTCTAACCAACTCATTTACAGCAGTATCAAGAGAGGGAGGAGGACTGCGATTAAGAAGCTGACCTCGGATGGGCTCAAAGTCCTTATGAAGTGACATCAGGAACTCATAGAGACGAAATTCATCTCTAATAGCAGCATATTGTTGAGCATCTGTAGAGCATGCCCAGGTTGGATCAGAAAGGTCAATTTGGTCCCAAATGAAGCGAAGCTGATCATAGTAGTCATTGATGGATTGCCCTGGTTCTTGCCTGAGTTGATGTAATTCAACCACTAACTGATATTTCATGGATCCGTGAGTAGTGGAGTATCTCTTGGCCAACATATCCCATGCCGATTTAGCATCATCAAAGCTGCCCAATAGATTGGAGATAGAGGAAATGGAAGTGTTCCGAATCCACGTAAGGATCATGTGGTTGTGACTATCCCATTCAATCATGCGACTGAGGAAGGCAGTATCTTCTTCACTTGCCCCCTTTATAGGAATAGTGATTGCACCAGTGCAATATTGCCAGAGCATGCGACCCTTAAGAAAACTGCGCATAGCTTAAGACCAAGATAAGTAATTCCTATTCCCCTCCAATATAGTATTGATGGGGCGAGGAAGAAAAATGTCCTTTTTATCCATTTAGAAACACAATATGCAAAAACAGACTGCAAAAATGAAATCTACGCGAAAAACTGGGTAAGGTGAACTTGGACAGCAAAAGTCAACCCTGGAAAAGTCAACGGTCAACGGTCAAAGTCAACGCCAGTCAACGCTGGTCGACGGTCAAAGTCAACGATGACGTCAGCTGCCTGGATGGATGACGTCAGCAGAGCCCTGTGTGATGACGTCAGCCCTAGATGACGTCACTGATGACGTCAGCAAGCTCAGAGGTGGCGCGTGAGGCGCGTGGCAGAGGCGCTGATTCTGTGGGCGGCGCGTGAGGGCGCGTGCGGCCTCCAATCACTGCAAGGCTTCCACGACTGCGTAGATCGAGGTGAGACGATCACTGTGGTGCCTTCAAAAAATTGATCGGAGCAGGAAGCACGACGGAGACGGTGAGTGCAGTGGTCTGTGGTGCGGGACTCCTCAACGACGACAGCTGCAGGTCGTTGTGACGGCGGAAGCGACAAGGTTGGAGTAACACCAAGAAAGACAAGACTGCTAAGAAAAAGGATCAGAGTAGTGGCTCTGATACCATGTTAGAAATACTGAATAATAGTATTGTATTTCTCAAATGGGAATATACATGAGTGCGCCTTTATATAGGAGGCATATGAGTGCAGTACAAGTCATATGAGTGCAGTACAAGTCGAAGTGTAGTACAAGATGTGTGTGTGCTGTACAAGTAATATAAGTGCTCTACAAGTAAACTAGGTTGGGCCTAAAGCCCATAACACTATATACATTAACAATTTTCAACATGGTGAATTTTGATTTCTTGCCTTGAAATGCCATGGTTCTAAGTTTTTTGTATGTCTAGAATAAAGCTATTTTGGCCGCCCAAATTAATTAAATTTTTTCCCATATTGGCAGATAGATTTAGTCAGTGAGGCTGAGTTGGAGGTACTGACTAAGAAAATCAAGGTAAGTTTTTCGGTTGTACATGAATGCTCTATTTAGTTTGTTAAGTAGTGAGGGGCTGATAAGTAGGAGAGAAGAGATACAGCTGGTAGGTTGTTTGGGATGGGTTGGTCCTTCTCGCCCCTGTTCAAAAGATGCAGGGTGGCTGTGGGAAGAGGATACACTGGAAGCAAAAATGTAGGTTGGCTCCCCAGTAGAGAAATTAGAGTCATGATGTACTGATGTATCATGCATACTTTATAGAAGAGCACATGCTCTCATCAATCAAGAAAAGGAGTGCAAGGTCATTATAGATGAGAAAAGTACACACACACACAAAAACACGCCCTTTCTGTGGGACATGATAAACTTCATAGTAGGGTCTGATGTCATGAAGTTACAATTAATAATTGGTGGTACATGGATTGGTAATATGTCATTTCTATTTGTACCATCTTTTAGTTGCAGCTTTTTTTGCTTTGTTTCTTTGAGTTCTATGCATTACCTTTCTTTCTAAGGGTTACACTTTTATCTTACAACTTTTTCACTTTTGGTTCTTTGTGCCAGCATATCAATGGGATTGCACAAATTAACCTAGCTAAATTTGGATCTGTTGACATGGACTTTGTTTTAGGAGTGGGAGGATATGATCTTGAAAAGTTGTTGTCTAATCTGTTTCTGCCAATAATCTTGCAATGTCAAAGTCTTCCTCTTGAATTTTATTTCTTCTTTGTAGTATTTATTTGCAATTGAACCTACCCCTATTTTATTGGACTTATGGTTTAGTTGAGCTGAGAATATTTATGTGCTTAACCTTCCCATTTGTGTTTGTGCACATGTGCATAAGTTTTGCTTGGCACTACCAAATTCGTAATGCACATCAATCAGTATGATTTGAACTAATCTTTGATGATATGTCAAATGCCTTCATTTTGCAGATTTGACTCTGAAGCTCACCTAGATCCTTATATTTCCTTAGAGAGATGTATGTGTTCTTCACCTGATCCTTATATTTCCCTTTCCCTGGTGTTTGAAGTGAAAAGAAAATAATGCTAAGTACAATATTCCATGAAATACAAAGAGGATGTTGTTGATGCTAGTAGAAACTTGAGAAGGTATGAAGTTGGTGATGATCTTGATGAAGGTATGTAGCAAATTATGCAGCAAACAAGAACTCTCCAAATACCTTTTAGTGTACAAGGATTGGCAATTGTAAATGCTTTTTAAGTGTACTATTCAAAACAGGTTTTGTGTTGCAAGTAGTGATTCATGTTTCAAATTTAAAAATGTAAAAGGCAATAGACAGAGTAGTTGAGATATGTTGATTTGTACAATTTGTTTCATTGTGTTAAAAGAGTAGTTTATTGGCTGTTGTAATTCAATTTGGAATTGAACAATTGCGGTTAGGTTTATGTTTTGAATCAAGTTATTAAATTTTGATCAATATGAAAAAGCGCATTCAAAATTTTTTTTTATTAAAGAAAAGACTTATTTCAACGTTTACAAACCGTTGAAATTTATCTCAAGGTACCTTTTACCAACGGTTGAGTATGTGGAAAAAAGTAACAAGCATACTTTTATAATAATACTTCGACGTTTATTAACTGTTGATAAAAGCGTAACATTTTTTTCGATGGTTGTATAGGCCGTAGAAAATTTTTTTCGACATAATTTTTAATGGTGGTTCTCAACGGTTACTTTAACCGTCGAAAATAGTATTTTCAACGGTTTTTAATACTTTTTTCAACGGTTTCAACCGTTGAAAATAACCATATTTCTTGTAGTGTCACTAACATTGTATATGGCTCGGACAAATTTTAGCAGTGCTGTTTGAATCCTATTGAGGGTGCCAATATTCAAGCATGTGCCATGACTAAATATATGTGTGTTTCTCCCATATTATAAGCTCAAAATTGAAGCTACGGAGTTGGTAGAACAAGAAAATGATTCTTGTATTGACACCTGATGGTTATTTCTTAATAAATTCCCTCACTAACGAAAGATTGTAGCATAATAAACACATTTTATGCTTTCTCGATCGGGAGGGCCACTTGACTTTTGTCCTGATATATATTCTTAAACTATGTTAGCATGAACAGAACGGATCGAATCCTGCACATGCTGAAGGGTTACCTATAAGTACAATGAAGTAAAAAATGAACTCTAATCATTAGTTTCAATTATTCTGTTAAAATGGTTTTTTCCCCTTAGAATATGCCAAAATGTTTCCTTAATTTGTGTGCTACCTTTTATTTATTTATTTATATATATATATATATATATATATATATTTGTATTCCACTCTTTTTTTGAGAAAGTTTTAACCTATGGCGTCCGCTCCTGATGATAGCTCTTTATCATCAGACCAAGACACCAATCAGTTTTTGGTGTAAGCGGGAATTGAACCCCAGATCTCTTATACAATCATCAGAGACTTTACCAGTTGAGCAAACTAGAACCCACTATTTGTATTCCACTTTATTGCTCTACTGATCACAATCTTCATATATTTATTTGACTTTCTTTATAAAAATAACCGAAGTTTAAAATAGAAAAAAAAAAAATTAACATGGCATGAATACTAGCATAAATACAAATATTTTTTTCCTACCTTTTTTGTCTCACTTTATGCTCTATTAATCACAATATATTTATTTGACTTTTCTTATAAAATATTAAAAATTTAAGAAAAAAATTAATTACATAGCACACCATGATTGATAGCCATAAATTGGAATACAAAAAATGAGACAAATTATTTCTATTCATGTAGAGGCCGATACTAGTGCTTTGAAATAATGTTTTTCATTGTCTTTAAGGAGTTTTTAATTAAAATTGATGACAAGTCATTAGTATCTATCTGATTCATAATACTTGATTTCTAAAATGAAAATGATTAAAAAATTCATGTCCCATTTTAAGTGCTTCATTTTATTTTCTACCCATCACAGTTTAACACACCTTTTTTTTTTATGAAATATCAATTTATGCAAGATTTAAAAAGAGAAGAGAAAATCAATACAGGAAAATTACATGGTTCAGCAGTGTGAACACGGCGAAGGGAGATAACGACTAACAATCCTCACTATTCCGCTTGTTATATATGTTCCCCTCCATTCACTCCACTACACTCCTAAGTCCTAAGGCTCTTTGGCCAGTGGCTCAAACAAATATACACTAGCTTTAACATTTTTTCGCCCTAATAAAGTAATCAAAGTTTACATGTAGAAGGAAAAAAAATTAGATATATTGTAATTAGTATAGCATAAAGTGAACATTAGGAGCGGGAAATATAAGTTATTCAATGTTTAGCAAAAAAAAAAAAAAAAGAGTTATATTCAATGAAATTTAATTTTTATTCAACGAATTTTTGGTTATTTTCTGATTTCTCGCAATATTTGACCTGAGTACAATTGGAAATGTGCAAGGGTTTGGTACTAGCAACCAACACACACACTCACAAGCCACACCTCCCCACTTACTTTGTCATTTACAACCATAGAACTTGTGAAAACCACCAGTCCAAGTCAACTGTTAATTTTGTACACATCTAACCTCAAATCCCCCACTATTTCATTCTGACTCTATTAAGCTTTTTGTTGTAGGGTTCTCTCTCTTTCTCTCTGATTTTCTGTAATATCATTCAATGAGAAAGCCCTGCTGTAAGAAGGAAGAGACTAACAAAGGAGCCTGGTCCCAAGAAGAAGACCAGAAACTAATTGCTTACATTCAAAAACATGGTGAAGGTTGCTGGCGTTCACTTCCTAAGGCTGCTGGTATTTTCCTGCCCCCTTTCCCTTCTGGATTTTAGTTAATTTTCGAGCTATGCCATCCATACCTTAATAAACTTGCATGCCTGCTCTTTACACGTCCTTTTTCTCCTTCTCCTTCTTCTCCTTCTCCTTCTTCTTCTTTTTATTATTATTATTATTATTATTATTATTATTATTATTATTATTATTGATTTTTACATAATAATCGCCAATATAATTGGACCATTAATTCTAAGATAAAAGAGAAAAAATAAAAGGGAGTTGGTGATAGCATGTTCTCATATTTGTTGTTGCTTAGGGTTGCGACGCTGTGGCAAAAGTTGCCGACTGAGATGGATAAATTATTTAAGGCCAGACCTCAAGCGTGGCAACTTTGAAGAAGATGAAGAGGATTTAATCATCAGGCTTCATGCTCTCCTTGGGAACAGGTGTAATATCATCTTTTCATTGCAATCCTAGTTGAGAAATGATTCGCTGCCATGAACAAGTGGCTTTGAAGTGATATTACTTAGCATTTTATGCTAAAAATAATATTTATGGTTGATATAGGTGGTCACTGATAGCTGGAAGATTACCGGGACGGACTGACAATGAAGTGAAGAACCACTGGAATTCTCATATAAGAAAGAAGCTAACACAGATGGGAATTGATCCCAATAAACCTCATAAGCTGGGAGTCACTGCATCATTTACTGGAATATCATTTTTTTCCAAGAATCAGGCACCTAAGCCAGTGAATGTCCATCGCGACGATAATCAAATCCTGGGTTTTGAGAGTGGTGTTGAAAGCAACAAGACCAGCTGTGTCCCAGACTTGAATCTTGACCTTACTCTTAGCACTCCCACGAGTACTCTTGTGGAAGAGAGGCAGCAGCCAAAACCTTAACTAAAGTTCCTGGTCTCCATGGCCTCTTCTATGAAGATAGCTAATTACATCAAAGTGTAAGTAGTAGTATAATCTCTTGGAGCAAAACAGGAGAATAGAAATTACATCAAAGCTCATCTCATATATTTTTATCATGAGGGATGGAGTCAAAACAAGGTTAGCAATGACAAATATCATTTGAAATTAAAAACATATGGTGAGAGGGTATTTTTATTTGTATCTCTATGCCATACCTACTTTTTTTTATATGCTTTGGAAGTGTAATACATGTATTTGACTGAAGTATTATGTTGCTGTAAACCTAATTGTAAGGGAAGTTTGAGTATTGAGGCTGTAAATTTGCATATTTTAATTTATCAAGTATTTATACAAAGTCTACTGGAACTTTTATGATTGTAGAAGGAAGGTTCAATTATGGCTGCAAACTTGTATAAATAAGAAGCACTGAGTAAACCCTAGCCAGTTGCTTAATTTCTCAGTTCTCAGCTATGCAATGGCAGAAGTATTAATTTTGTTTCTGCATCCATTCTTTCTTTCACTATAATGATAGCTACTTTATTCGGTCCCTGCTCTTTTTCTTTTTCTTTTTTGACAATTTGATAATATAAGAAGAGAGGGGATTTGAATCCTGATTTTCCTAATTAAAAAAAAAAAAAAAAAGAAGCTGTTATACAATTAGTATACACCATATGTAGTGCCTTCCTTTTTTAGGAAATATATAGTGCCTTCCTAATCACCATACTAGTACACTAACAAGAGAAATCAATCCAGAGAATATAGCCTAAGAGTCATATTATGCTAAATTCCTGATTTTCTGAGATTTCTCATAGCTGCGTGGATTATTCTCAAATTTACCCTAAACGATGCAATTTTCTTCTTTTGTTTTTAATCATTTTTTTTCCTGGTAAGTCCAGGCCAGGGCTGAGTATGTAATTTAACTTATTTTTCTTTTTCTTATTTTTAGGTAAGTTAATTTTTTTTTTTTTTTTTTAATGTTCTTTCTTTCTTTCTTATAAAAGCCGCAAGGATGTCCAAGGAAAATTTAGCCTCGAAATTTATATAATTTTCATAATTCTAAACTGACTAGAGATTAGGTATGAAGTATTTTTTATTAATTTATTTTTTTATCCTTTCCTAGTTAAGGAAAAAATTTGCGATTCACAAAATCCAGTCTCCTCGACATTCACTAGTTGTTAATTGGAATCACAAAATTAAAAGATAAGGTTATTAACGCTTTTTTTGACTAGATGAAAGCTGAGGTGACGACCAAACATTCAAAGGAAATTCATGCCCTCTATAAAAAGAGCTAAAAGTGGTACTTTCAGTTATTCATGCGAAAAGAATTAGTTGCGCTTGCACATGCTTCGAGCTCATAACTAACCCTTGGACCAGTAACTGTCGAGAATTTTACAGCATTTCAACAAGAGGCTAACCCCACCTAATGTTCAAGGTGACTATTTGGAACATGGTGAAGATTATAGTAAATTCCCATTGTTTGTTCAAGATGCCTTGTTTGAATTTTCTATATTCGGAGTTAACTATATATATATATATATATATATATATATTCATTATTTTTAATTGGATGCAAATTTTGAGAAATCCACCGTTGGATTACATTATCTTCATATATTCTCCATGTTTGCAAAATTTCGAGATGATTAAAGATTAATAGTTATGTTATTAGTCAACTGTTTAAATTTAAATTTTTGTAGTTTAAAATAATGCATAAAAGATGAATTTATTAATTAAATAGTAAAATAATATCCACCATTGGATATTATTTTAATTGGATGCAAATTTTGAGAAATCCAGGATTACATTATCTTCATATATTCTCCATGCTTGCAAAATTTCGAAATGATCAAAGATTAATAGCTATGTTAATAGTCAACTGTTTAAATTCAAATTTTTGTAGTTTAAAATAATGCATAAAATGATGAATTTATTAATTAAATAGTAAATAACATCCAATTGACATGAAAATTGACATGAATATTAAGAACATATAGAACATGTAATTTAACGGTGAGAATTTCAAAATATGAATTCTATAACAAGTTATTGGGTGGTGTAACATTGTTTAAAGTTACACCAGGTATAACTTTAACTCAACTCATATATATATATATATATATATATATATATATAGTTAACTCCCAATATAGAAAATTCAAACAAGGCATCTTGAACAAATGTTGTGCAATTAACAATAGTGTAGTCAGAAACTCAGAATCATCTGGAAGTAGCAGAAGGTCGTAGTTTCCTCCTCATTTCTTCTTGGGCCAGCATCTACGGAAGCGACTGTCGAATTATGTAAATTATATTTACCCACGAGGAATTTTTGTGAGGTCAGAGTCAAAGTAATTACGTTCAATAATAAAATATTATTTGTGAGTTTGAGAAAGACATTATTAAATCTTATCTCAAAACTAGTCTTTGAATGGATGTCGTTGCAATTGCTAGGGTCACTAAAAAAAAGTGTTTGTAAGGGCCACTCACAAAAAATTTAAAGGTGAAAGCTCTTGTTTATAGTGTGAAACACTTACACACACTTATGTTTATAAAATTGAAAATGTGAATTAAAGTCACTTTTTTCCGATTAATAAAATAAAAATTGTGATAGAAATAAAAATGCCTAAAATTTAATAATAAGAGCATAATATTGATGGAGATGAACTATTACGTGTAGGTTAATTAGCTCGGCCCTAATTGAGATGGTTGGCATGGTAACTCGATCGAAGCGTTATACTGCTCACCATTGGTCCATTAGTCACCAAAGTCAAACTTCGAATAGGGGAAAAGATTTTGCGTATCTCTTTGGCATCTCCAAATACTTTGCCTTTAATCCCTTAACAATGGAAGGATGATCTCTAGAGTTAAGGAAGGAGATTCGGTGAAATCAAATCTCCATACCTCATAATCAATCTCTAGCAGCAATACAAAAAGCATCCATCATAAAGCCTAAAGGTATGAAAACACAAACAATTTTAAGATACTTTTCTTCTTCCTTCTCTTATTGATTACTAACTTATATTGGGTCCCAATTTAGATTTGTGTGAATTATGAAAATCAATTAATTAAAAAATTTTAATTGGTCACCAACAAACATTATCACCGGCAATTACTCAACCAAAATAACAATCACCTACAAAAACATAAAAAAATTTACTCAAAAAATCTTTTTTCTTTGAAGAGAAAGACTATGGGCAAACTTTGAATAAACTCACAATTATAAAATCAATTACTATCTTCTCAAGTTTATGTCTAACTTTAGATTTATATCCAAATCCATCTTCTCTTGTGTATGTCTCATGGTTTTTACTCTCTCACACACTCACTACGCTCACGGTAGTTTCCTCTTCCTTTTCTCATGGTGGCACTCACTAGCCTTTTCTCTTTCTCTCACTTAGCAACATTGAACAAATCCTCAAAAATTCTCATTGATTTGTGTGCTTTACAAAAAAGTGTTGTCAACAAAACCCAAACTGGCTCTTAGGGCAAAGCAATCAAATTCTTTGCCACATCATCTATTTATAATACTTCAATTCTTATTCCTTGGTGGAAAAGGCATACAATACTTCTTTGACAATGAGTAGGTTTTTCTTCCACTCCAAGGAATAGCATTTTCTCCCATATATACCAAGAAAACCCAAAAATATCCAAATTAATTTTTCCTTCTTTAACTATGAAACCCAATTAGCTTTCCAAGTCACAGTTTGAATAGAAACAATTTCCAAACATTCTTGTTGGAGAGATAACACACCTTAAAGAGCCTTCAATTGAGTAGTTAATATAACATATAGAGACACTACTTGACTATAGGGTCCAAGAATATATAGGGTCCCCAAAGGGCCAAAAGACCTCTTAAGTGCGGCGAGGTAAGGGATAATAAGTCTTGTAACCCATTGTGAATCCTGTGCGCAAGATGTAGAAAACGCAATTTTAGTGATTAGGGTTCGTTGTTGTAGTTTTTTTTTTTTTTTTTTTTTTTTAGAGACTGAAAAACTGTACTACCGCACTTGTATTTTTTTCCCTGATAATAGTAAAATCCCTGCAACTCCGTGGACATAGACAAATTGCCAAACCACGTAAGTAATGTCTTGTGCGTGTGATTATTTTTCTTTGGCGTGTGTTTTTCTCTATTTTTGTTTCTCACATATTTGTTTCCCTGATAATAGTGAAATCCCTGCAACTCCATGGACGTAGACAAATTGCCAAACCACGTAAGTATTGTCTTGTGCGTGTGATTATTTTTCTTTAGCGTGTGTTTTTCTCTATTTTTGTTTCTCACATATTTGAAAATTTCGGATTAATTCCCTACTGTAAGGACACAATCTGCAGGATTGGCCTACAAGTGAAATGGATTTTGGACCAAGATGTGAACAATATCCTTGCAATGAATTTGTAGAGGGTGGGCTAAGTTAACTTAGGGGAAAGTAGGTTTGTTGATGGCCCAAATCCTGTTGTGATCAGACTAACGAAAATGAAATGATGAAGTGGCACAGGGTTCTTCTCGGCTTGGTCTGAGAAGTGAGTTTTTGCAATTTTCTGAGTGCTTATATTTCTCTCTTTTTTCTCTCCCTTGAGATTACTTTCCCTTTTTCTCCAGATTGTTCTCTGCCCCTTTTCTCTGTTTCCTCTTCTATTTATAGGCCAACTTGCCTTACGTGCCAATTAGGTGATTCTCCTTTGATACTTGTCCCATCAACCATCCCTTGAGGTCTTCATACGGCAGCTGTAAAGGATGGGGGTCACTGTTCAGATGTCTTTTCCTCATTAATGCGGCCATAAGGTTAGCTGCAGGATCATAAATGCGGTGGTAGCAGCCTTTTTACATAATATCTCATTACTGCCACCTGTCCTTTTTGCCTACATAAATCAGGCGATTCTCCGAAAATGTTAGGATCAATGCTGGGGCATTCATCTGGATCGTCCCTTTGATCATCCGACCAGACAGTGCTCCTCAGACCACTCTCTTCCTTCTTCATATGAGTTATACTTCAGAGAGAAGTTAGATCAGGTACCCTTTTTATGACTTACTGCCCTCGAACGGGCAGGTCTCCTCGGACGGGCAGGTCTCCTCGGACAGGCCCACGGCCCATCATCTGGAATTGGGCCTTTTACCCATATAATAGCCCCTCAAAATTCCGGCTTTCTCTCTTATCCGAGGAGAAGAGCGGGATTTTGACTTCTCCAAGGGTCAAATTTGCCAAGTTTTCAATTTACCCACGTGGAGATGCCAATCCGCATGTCTTGCACACATTCCCGACGCTTCGAAAATTGTAACGCGTCATTTATTGCTTTAGGAGGCGCCCTGTCTTCCTTATTGACGGTGAGATGCAGATCATGTGGCTGAGATTTCTTTACGAAATTTCGAGCGGGATAATTCCCACTCACTTTCACTCCCCGTATAAAAGGTTGTGAAGGAGTTAACTCTTTCATTTTACATTCACTCACATTCACTCACTTTCACTCTCATTGCTGCCACTTGTCCTTTTTGCCTACATAAATCAGGCGATTCTCCGGAAATGTTAGGATCAATGCTAGGGCATTCATCTGGATCGTCCCTTTGATCATCCGACCAGGCAGTGCTCCTCGGACCACTCTCTTCATCCTTCATATGAGTTATACTTTAGAGAGGAGTTAGATCAGGTACCCTTCTTATGACTTACTGCCCTCGTACGGGCAGGTCTCCTCGGACAGGCCCACAGCCCATCATTTGGAATTGGGCCTTTTACCCCTATAATAGCCCCTCAAAATTTCGGCATTCTCTCTTATCCGAGGAGAAGAGCGGGATTTTGACTTCTCCAAGGGTTGCCAAGTTTTCAATTTACCCACGTGGAGATGCCAATCCGCATGTCTTGCACACATTCCCGACGCTTCGAAAATTGTAACGCGTCATTCATTGCTCTAGGTGGCACCCTGTCTTCCTTATTGATAGTGAGATGCAGATCATGTGGCTGAGATTTCTTTACGAAATTTCGAGCAAGATAACTCCCACTCACTTTCACTCCCCGTACAAAAGGTTGTGAGGGAGTTGACTCTTTCATTTTACATTCACTCAAACTCTCAGAAGATCTCTAGTGCTCCAACCTTCAGAATTTCCCTTACTTAAACAATCTTTAGAGTCCTTTTCAACAAAAATTCTAGATTTTGCAAAAGCTATTGAGACAGAAATCTTAACCACTCTTGTAAGTGTTTGATTTCTTAGTTCTTTCGTCCTCGGCTGAGCATCTTAACCCTCTCGGATTTGTCTTATCTTATATTAGGGAACCTTTTTAGTATTCCACACTCGCCTAGATGGATAGATTTAAGAACCTCGTCGACTCGTCTATTGCTATAAAGCTATTCAAGGTCAAATACCATATACCCGAGGGGGTACATCTCCGGTATTGCCCACCGGAGAATATCCTAACCGATAGAAAAACTGGCGAGGTCATCATTCTTGTAATTGCCTTCTTGGAGGGAAGGATGACTAATACTATAGGCACAGTGACCTGGGAATATTTTAGGAATCATAGGTTATGCCCACACCAATGTACTCCCAACTTATTTAGGATTTTGGGTTGTGTCGACGTCCTTAACCAAATAATGGGCCTGCAACTCACCTGGCACGACGTCGTACACATGTACGAATGTCATTCTTTGGCCGACGGGGAGTACTATTTAAAATCCCAAACCCCCGTAGTTAAAATGATATCGTGCCTTCCGAAATCCAACAAGGGCATGAAGGACGACTACGTCATCGTCTCCGGGGCATGGCATGATGGTCACCACTGTCCGACCAAGGAGGGGGAGCCAGGTGGGATGCCTTAGGATTAGATTGAGTTAATCTAGAGTTTAGGTTCTAGGTTTCCTTTTGTTCTGCTGCTCGGATTTTTTAACCATGTTTCTAACTAGGTTTCTTGGTTATTATTTTGCAGATAGAAAATTCGTTGCTCCGAAATTAAGCCACGTGAACGTCACGGGCCTGAATAAACTTCTTAGATCCGAGATTTTTGTTCATTCGGATGGTCAACTGCACGCTGCTCACCTGATATTGGACTTTGTCCCCTTGTTGGACAGCTTCCTAGAGGTTAGGAACGTGATCCAAGCAGGAGATAGCAGAATTAACAGAATTGATGTTTCTCGGCCAGGATTCTTGTCAAAGAAAGATCTCCCCCCTGTCGAGTGGCCCCATCAACAAGCTCTTCCTCAGCCCACCATTCAAAGGGAAGAGACTACTTCCTCTCGGTTGTCCTTGGAGGCCGAGATAGACCAATTCCGCTTCGAAGAAGAAGAGGAAGTGCAGGCTAAGCCTCGGAGCGTCCCAGTATCCGAGAGTACCGAGGAGGAAGAAGACGATATGCCTCTGAAGCCAAGGGCAGGGTTGAAGGACCTTCTTGTTGGAGGAGTAAGGGTGCACCTTCCCAGGAGGCACCTAAGGAGAAAGTCACCGATAAGCTCCCTCCACCTCCTCCTCTTCCCGCGGCTGAGACTGGCCTTCTTCCAATACCAAATTTGAAGAGGAAGAGGAAGGTCGTGGACTCGGACACCGAGGAAGGTGAAATGCCTCCCCAATAGCAGAAGGGGCCATAGCAATAGAAAGATGGGAAGGACAGTCGAAGGGTCTCTCTGTCCGAGAACAGGATCGAGACTCATACCAGGGACATCCACCAGCCGCCCACCTAGGCCCCGCGGTTGGACTTGGATAGCGCTCCAATCCCTATGACCTTTTCTATAAGAGAATTCCAGAAGGGTCACTCGGCATACATTGCTGAGGCGCTGAAGCGTCCCCTACTCCTGCCTCGGGACATGGAAGAAGTGAAGTCCTGGAGGCAGGTAGATTTATTCATGTCTCTGAAAAAGACTTAGCTATGGTAAGCTCTTAATACTTAAGTTAGCTTCCTAAAGTTTATGTCCCCATGCGAATGCACTCCTTTAATTTTTCTCATGCAGGTGACCTAACAGATCTATGTTGCGGAGGACTAGGTCAAGGACGCCAGCAACCAAGCCAGGTCAGAGGCTCAGTCTTGGACCAGCGCCGAGAAGAATCTGGGGGCCATCAAGCATGAGAAGCAAGAGTTGGCCAAGAAGCTGGTCAAGGAGGAAAGGGACAGGAAGAGTGCGGAAGCTGGGCTGAAGAGCTCCCAAGATCAAGCTGAGGAGCAGCGGAAAAAACTGCACATGACAGAGATAGAGCTGGCAACTCAGAGGCAGCTGTTCTTGGAGCTTAAAGCCCGAGCCGAAAAGGCCAAGAAGGCAGAGAAGGTAGCTCAGGATGCTCTGGTGGCAGTCGAGGCTGAGAAGAACGCAGAATACATTCATGGTATTGAAGAGACGGAAATAAGGCTCGCTGAAGAAGTCTCAGAAGTATGCAGAGATTATTGCAAGTTCACATGGGAATAAGCCTTGAACCTTACAGGAGTCCCTGCGGGCTCAGAACTTAGGCAGCCCGGGAAGATATACTATCACCCGCATATAAGTGTAGTCCCAGCTGACCCTGTGCCTTCACCATCACAAGTTTCGAAGCCCTCTGAGCAGACACTTATTCCTCCGGAGGGCGAACATAAAGGTCAGGGGGAAGAAGTAACACTACAGAAAAACATGGGCACAGAGATGGAGACCTCTTCCAAGGCCACGGATGCTGCAAAGGCCAAGGAGGCTGCCCTTACAGAGAAAGGAGCTGGGTCCTCGGAAGCCGAGCCGATCGGACCGGATAGCCTTCCTCCCCCGATAGCCTAGATTTAGGACTAGGGTTTTGTTTTTGTTATCTTGTAGTAACATTTAATATATTGTCTTAATGTACTGCAATCTTTTAATCAATGAGAATACTCGTGTTTGCCTTTGATCACTCCCAATTCCATCTGTTGATTTCTTGTGTTTTGTAATCTTTTAATCTGAAAGAGTTTGAAGTTCACAAGGGGAAGAAAGAGATAACTAAAGTAACAATGGAATTAAACTTCTGTTCAAAAGGAATAATGTAGACAGCATGAATATGATAACAGTAATTTGGGACCAATGATAAACACAATGCTAGCCCTCTATTTATTTCGTAGTAACTCCATTAATTCATCCTATTTCAGCAAATAAAAGTAAATTTACACAATCACAATTGAATCTTTCACTACTGGAAACGCTAAAACTGAATGAGAATACAAGTTTGCTCGAAGTATCCGGTCTGAGAGAATATGCAATACCAAGTTTCTGCTGGATACTTAGTGATACGTATGAGATAGTGAAATTGCTCGGAATGTATGTTCCGAGGGGTTAGGTAGGATCAAGATTTTATTTAGCACTCAGTAAACAAATTAAAGTGATAATTTACCTAAGGTATGTAGTCCAAGGGACCAAGCATGACCAAGGTTCTGTTTAACACTTAGCAAAACGGACTAGAGTGATAATTTACCCAAGGTATGTCGTCCGAGGGACCAGACATAAGCAAGGTTTTGTTTAACACTTAGTAAAATGGACTAGAATGTTAATTTACCCGAGGTATGTGGTCCGAGGAACCAGGCATGACCAAGGTTCTGTTTAACATTTAGCAAAATGGACTAGAATGTTAATTTACCCAAGGTATGTGGTCCGAGGGACCAAGCATGACCAAGGTTCTGTTTAACACTTAGTAAAATGGACTAGAGTGGTAATTTACCCAAGGTATGTGGTCCGAGGGACCAGACATGACCAAGGTTCTGTTTAACACTTAGAAAAATGGACTAGAATGTTAATTTACCCGAAGTATGTGGTCCGAGAGACCAAGCATGACCAAGGTTCTGTTTAACACTTAGTAAAATGGACTAGAGTGATAATTTACTCAAGGTATGTGGTCCGAGGGACCAGACATGACCAAAGTTCTGTTTAACACTTAGAAAAATGGACTAGAATGTTAATTTACCCGAGGTATGTGGTCCAAGGGACCAGGCATGACCAAGGTTCTGTTTAACACTTAGTAAACAAGCAATATGATAGACTTCAATGCGAGAACTGAAACTTTTATTAATAGTAATACCTTTTAAGGTTGTTTACATTCCAAGGGTGTGGTATAGTTCTTTCATCCAAATCCTCTAAGTAAAACGCTCCTATTCTAGCTACGGATAGAATACGGTAAGGACCTTCCCAATTGGGCCCCAATTTTCCCCAGGTCGGGTTCTTCATAGTACCCACAACTTTCCGCAAAACCAAATCTCCCAGTGCAAGTGGTCTCAGCTTGACATTAGCATCATACCTCTGCTTGAGCTTATGCTAATAGTAGGCTAGCTGAATCGCAGCATTTTCCCTTCGTTCGGCGACCAGATCCAAATTATTCTTTAGCAGCCTGTCATTGTTAGCCAAGGTAAAAAAAACTCGTTCTAAGTGTGGGGAATCCAATTTCTATGGGAATAACAGCTTCAGTACCGTACGTCATTGCAAAGGGGGTCTCTCCCGTAGATCTTCGAGGAGTTGTTCTGTAGGTCTAGAGAACATATGGTAGTTCTTCCACCCACTTCCCTTTAGCATCATCTAGCCTCTTCTTCAGACCGCTCACTATGACTTTCTTAACTTCTTCAGCCTAGCCGTTTCCTTGGGGGTACGCGGGGGTGGAGTACCTATTCGTGATGCCTAGCCCACATCAAAATCTCCTAAATGCTTTACTATTAAACTGAAGACCATTATCCGAGATGAGAGTGTGTGGTACTCCAAACTGGATGACAATATTCTTCCATATAAACTTCTGAACATCTACATCCCTTATGTTTGCCAATGGCTCGGCTTTAACCCACTTGGTGAAATAATCTGTGCCAACGATCAGGTATTTTTTACTCCTGGCTGCTTTAGGGAAGGGGCCTACAATGTCCAAGCCCCACTGAGCGAAAGGCCACGGGCTGGATAGAGGATTCAGAACTCTCCCTGGCTGATGTATATTCGGCACAAACCTCTGGCATTGATCACACTTTCTCACGTACTCCTGTGATTCCCTTTGCATGTTCGGCCACCAATATCCCTGAGTTAGGGCTCTATGAGCTAGAGACCTGTCTCCTGTGTGGCTACCACAAATTCCTTCATGCAGTTCTTCAAGGAGCAACTCCGTGGCCTCAGGGTGTACACACAATAAGTAAGGCCCGGAGAAAGAGCATTTGTATAGCTTATTGTCTCCTAAGAGCCAGAACCGAGAAGCTTTCCTCCGCACCTTGTCAGCTTCGGCCCTGTTTGGCGGTAGGACATCATCCCTGAGGTAGGTCACCATAGGGTCTATCCAGCTTGGTCCCACTCTAACTTGATAGATACTGGGCCCTTCCTCCTCCTCAGCATGCTTATGTACATCTTCCACCAAGATAAGCCAGGGTAATTCTTGAGCTAAGGAGGTTGCAAAAGTGGCCAAGGAGTCCACGTGCGTGTTCCCGCTCCGAGGAATATGTTGCAAACTAAATGACTTGAACTGTGATTGTAGTTGCTTGACATGTCTTAGATACTTCTGCATTCTTTCATCGCGTGCTTCTAGCTCTCCCCTGACCTGGCCGATGACCAGTGCTAAGTCCGAGAATACCTCCATGGTGTTCCCACCCATTTTTCTGACCATGGCCATTCCGACCAACAGCGCTTCGTACTCAACTTCATTATTAGTAGCCGAGAAGTTTAGTCTGAGGGATTTTTTGATAACAACATTCTCAGGAGATATCAAAACTAGTCCCATTCCCGAGCCTCTCTAATTGGCCGCACCGTCTGCATACAATTTCCAAGGCGGGGATCCTTGCACGGACACTAGGCCAACTAAATTTCCATTCATGTGCATCTTCTCGGAACTTTCTTCTAACACAGGCTCAGTGAACTCGGCCACTAGGTCAGCCAGTATTTGTCCCTTAACTGAGGTGCGGGGCATGTACTTTATATCGAAGGCCCCTAGGATTGTACCCAACTTTGCAATTTTTCCCGTATAATTTGCACTCCGAAGCAGTGACCTGAGTGGGAGTTGGGTAAGGACCACAACCGTATGCGACTGGAAGTAGTAAGGAAGTTTGCGAGTGGCGTGAACAATTGCAAAGATGGCCTTTTCTAGTGGCAAGTAATGGATTTCGGCCTCGTGCAGAGATTTACTCACGTAGTAAACAGGTTTCTGAATGCTATTGTCGACTCGAATAAGTACCAGACTCACTGCATGGGTGGCTATAGTGATATAGGCGAACAAGACCTCATCCATCGTAGGGCTGGACATGATGGGGGGTTGAGATAAGTATTTCTTTAGCTGCTGGAAAGCCAGAACACACTCCTTAGTCCATTCAAACCCCTTCCACTTGTTCAACAGCTGGAAGAAAGGCCGACACCTTTTTACCGACTTGGAGATGAATTGGTTGAGAGCAGCTATCATCCCTGTCAACTTTTGAACCTCTTTAGGATTCCGAGGAGGCTGCAGATTGTTGATCGCCTTTATCTAGTCGGGATTGACCTCAATTCCGCGATGGGTGACCATATAACCCAAAAACTTTCCTGATCCAACGCCGAAAGAGCATTTTGAAGCGTTGAGCTTCAACCTGTGTTTCCTTAAGATTTCAAAAATGCTCCCCAAGTCGCTAATATGCTCAGATTCCAGCTTACTCTTGAGCACCATGTCATCAATGTAGATCTCAATGCATTTCCCCATCTATGATTCGAACATTTTTGTCATCATTCTCTGATAGGTGGAGCCTGCATTCTTTAAACCAAATAGCATCACCTTGTAGTGGTAGTTCCCAACGGGGATGATGAAGGCTGCCTTTTCTTGATCATCCAAAGCCATGGGAATCTGGTGGTACCTTTGAAAGGCATCCAAGAAACTCATTCACGGCTGCCCCACAGTTGCATCCACTAGCTAATCAATCCGAGGCATTGGGAAGGGATCCTTTGGACAGACTTTGTTCAAGTCTGTGAAATCCACACATATACACTATTTCCCGTTCTTCTTCTTCACCACCACTGTATTGGCCAGCCATTCTAAATAGAACACCTCCTTAATAGCCCCTGCCTGCTTGAGCTTGTTCACCTCCTCCCTTACGGCGACAAAATGCTCTTTGGATGAGCGCCAAGGTGGGTGCTTCTTAGGTAGGGCTGCTGGACTTACATTTAGGTGATGGCAGATGAACTCCGGATCTACCCTTAGGGCATCATAAGAGTTCCAGGCAAACACGTTAATGTTTCTCCTAAGGAATGCCAGCAGCTCTCCCTTATCCCGAGGGGGTAACTGAGGCCCAACCTGGAAGAACTTTTCTGGGTCTCCATCGATGACAACTTTCTCCAACCTCTCACACTTCTCCTCGTCCAATTCCACGACGTTAAGCAGAATCAGGATCTCTGATTGCTATGAATCTCTACCCAAGGTGGCTGCTGGTTCGGCAGCAGACTGACGCGTAATGGCAGCTATAAGGCATTGTCTTGCCATAGATTGGCTTCCTACAATTTCCTCTACTCATCCTCCAAACGGGAATTTAACTTTTAGATGCAAGGTTGACGAAACAGCCCCCAAGGCATAAAGCCACGGTTAGACTACAATTGCCGTGTAGGGAGAGTATGCGTCCACCATAAAGAAGTCCACCTCGACTACCTCGAACCCTGCTTGTACAGGGAGCCTGATCTAACCCTTAGAGATGACGGTTTTCCCATCGAAGCTAACCAGAGGCGAATCATATGCTGTCAGGTCTTTAGGTCGTAAACCCAGTTCTTTGTATAGGTCCGGATACATGATCTCAGCCCCACTCCCTTAATCCACCATCACTCTCTTCACATCGTACCCTCCTATTCTAAGTGTGATGACCAGGGCGTCATCATGAGGCTGTATAATCCCCTGTTTATCTTCGTCCGAGAAGCTCAAGGCTAGTCAGATATCTACTCTAGCCCGATTTAAATCCCGATTTGTGTCCTCGGCAGCCGTCCTAGAAATGGACATCACTCTAGAAGGGCAGGATCCAGTCCTCTCGGGCGCCACAAAGATAACATTAATCGTGCCCAACGGGGGCCTAGATGAGGCGGTCCCCGAAGCCCCTGGCTTAATGTGGTCTCCCTGGCTATTCGGCCGATAGACAAACTGTTGTAGCTTTCCTCCCCTTACAAGTAGTTCTAGGTGACTCCTCAAAATCCTGCAATCCTCGGTAGTATGCCCCAATTCCTGATGATATTGACAGTGGAGGCTCTGATTGCGCTTCGTGGGATCTCTCCCCATCTTGTTTGGCCACCTGAAATATGGCTCGTTCTGAATTTTCTCCAAAATCTGGTGGATTGGTTCTCGGAACACGGCATGGACTACCTGCGATGCAACAGACCCGGACTACACACTATAGTCCCTCCGCGGCTTGCTATTGCTGTACCGGTCCGACCTGAAATCCCTCCTCTCTTGAAGGATAACCTTGGCCTTTCCCTTTCCAAGTAGCTGGTCCTCCTCGACCTGCTTATACTCATCAATGCGGTCCATTAATCGGCGCACACTTCTCACGGGCTTCTTGGTCAACGATTTCCTCAGATCATGCTCGGCAGGCAAGCCGACCTTGAAGGTTCTCACAGCCACATCGTCGAAACTCTCTTCAATCTCATTAAACATCTCCCAGTACCTATCTGAGTACGTTTTCAACATCTCTCCTTCTCACATAGACATGGACAGCAAAGAATCTAATGGCTGAGGGACCCTTGTGTTTGTAACAAACTAAGAGCAAAAGGCCTTAGTAAGCGCCTGAAAGGATCCAATAGAATTAACCACGAGGCCATCAAACCATCTCATGGCTACAGGGACCAAACTGGAAGGGAACACCTTGCACATAAGGGTATTGTTCCGAGATTGGACAACCATCCTTTGGTTGAAATGGCTCACTTGCTCGACAGGATCAGTTCGCCCATTGTACGCGGTGAAAGTGAGTTGAGTAAAATGCCAAGAAAGGCTTCCTCCTTCGATTCTACGTTTGAATGGTGACTTGGAGATCTGGTTAAGTGCCCTATTCATTGCATCGTTCCCTATGCCCTTAGAGGACACGTTCCTACCCCTGCGCTTATCATGATGTTCTTCCTCATGAGAGAAAGATTCGCTCGGGGGTGTTTTGGACCGACATCTATAATTTGCATTATCATCGTCGTCAGAAGAGTTATTAGTGATAGACAGACTGCTGGACGGGCTGCGCCTCCTCCGTGCACGGTGCAGCTTCTCTTTCAGACGATCAATCTTACGTTGCATATCCCTTGTGGTATCTTTATGAGACTCATCACCCTCATTTTGATGTCGGCCCCTCCCGGTATGGTTGGTACGCACGATCCCCTCACGGTCCCTTTCTCGCTCAAGGTGTGTAAAATGATCAAGCTGTTGTGAATTATCGGACTTCGCCCGGTTAGGACCTGATCCAACCATGGTTCAAGCTTCAACTCACCAACACAACAGTTAACTCCCCACAGACGGCGCCAATTGTAAGGACATAATTTGCAGGATGGGCCTACAAGTGAGATGGATTTTGGCCCAAGATGTGAACAATATCCTTGCAATGAATTTGTAGAGGGTAGGCTAAGTTAACTTAGGGGAAAGTAGGTTTGTTGATGGCCCAAATCCTGTTGTGATCAGACTGACAAAAATGAAGTGATGAAGTGGCACAGGGTTCTTCTCGGCTTGGTCCGAGGAGTGAGTTTTTGCAATTTTCTGAGTGCTTATATTTCTCTCTTTTTTCTCTCCCTTGAGATTACTTCCCCTTTTTCTCCAGATTTTTCGCTACCCCCTTTCTCTGTTTCCTCTTCTATTTATAGGCCAACTTGCCTCACGTGCCAATTAGGTGATTCTCCTTTGATACTTGTCCCATCAACTATCCCTTGAGGTCTTCATACGGCAGCTGTAAAGGATGGGGGTCACTGTTCAGATGTCTTTTCCCCATTAATGCGGCCATAAGGTTAGCTGCAGGATCATAAATGCGGTGGTAGCAGCCTTTTTACATAATATCTCATTGCTGCCACCTGTCCTTTTTGCCTACATAAATTATGAGATTCTCCGGAAATGTTAGGATCAATGCTGAGGCATTCATCTGGATCATCCCTTTGATCATCCGACTAGGCAGTGCTCCTCGGACCACTCTCTTCCTCCTTCGTATGAGTTATACTTCAGAGAGGAGTTAGACCAGGTACCCTCCTTATGACTTACTGCCCTTGGACGGGCAGGTCTCCTCGGACAGGCCCACGACCCATCATTTGGAATTAGGCCTTTTATCCCTACACCTACATTAAAAACTATGAGTGGCAACTTAAAACGGACAATATCATGCCAATGATAAGTTAGAGCGTGTCAATGAAACTATTTCCTTAATTACTCTTAACTTAAAGCCTAACCTAGCATTAAATTATTAATTTGTGACAAGCCATTCATTGTCCAATCATTTGAATGACTTGCACTAATTAAGAAAAGGGACCAGATGGCTTGAGGGGAAAAAACTTTCCATTCTTGGCTAAGAATTGGGAAGAATGCTCAAATGATCACTTTTCCTAATGAGTATCCTCCTTCCTATCTATGCTATCCCTCACCAACTGACACCCAAAGGCTCTATAAAAACAAAGAAAAAAAAAGAACAAAGTAGAAGTTTCCACTAGCTAGAACCTCTTAGTTGATATACCTCCATTTTCCACAAAAGTGTCTTTACCATAAACAAATCCCTTCACCTTCATTAATTATCATTATATTTCCTAAATACCAAGAAACACTAATACTTCACAAGGAGAATCATCATCTAAGCATGTTTTTATGTAAGGAAGCTTGCTTGAACTACTGCGCGCGCGCGCGCGCGCGCGCGCACACACACACACACACACACACACACACACACTCTCTCTCTCTCTCTCTCTCTCTCTCTCTCTCTCTCTCTCTCTCTCTCTCTCTCTCTCTCTCTCTCTCTCCAATATACAAGCTCTTAAATGCCTACAACACTATAGTAAATATGCTTTAAGAGAGTTTTTGAAAGACTATATGCTTTAAGAGAGTTTTTGAAAGACTAAAATCATGCTTTATGTGTTCGTGCAAAGAGAATTGAGGAAAAATGGTGTTTTGGCAAATGTAGTAGCCATAATGCATCTCTTTCTAGAAGCTCCTTTAAATTGAGGCATAATTAATGTGTGCATTTATATCCCAAAATCAAGGTTTTGGGATGTTCCGAAAGTGTTAGTATTCTATGGGTCTATTTGAGAATAGCTTATTTAGCTGAAACTGAAAATTTTTTACTGAAAGTATAGAAAAAAAAAAAAAAAAAAGTTGAAAAATAAGCTGAATAGTATCAAAAAGTGCAATAAGACCCATAAATAGTAGCAAAAATGAGCTAAAATTACAAATAAGCTAAAAATTTCAGCTCATCCCAAACGTACACCTTCCAAGATGATTGGGAGCCCCTCAAAGAAAATGAATCTGTGGCTTTCATGGATGTTGTCTTGTATGGATCCGTCGTACACTCAGGTTTAGGAATACTCAACACTCATGGTAAGTATGGAAAATGGAGTAGTTACTAAGTTTAAGTCCAAGAACTGCTCTTTTGACCCCTATACATAGGTCAAAATTTAACCGCACCTTAGATTCAAAGTTAGGAAATGAACATGAGAAAGTGTTAGACGACACCTAAGCCTACCTGATCAACCTCCACTAATATTTCCTAGTTATTTACTAACACGGATTCCACTAATTAAGACCCTCTAAAGAAGTAGATTTAGAATCAAAGAAATCAAACATATAACACACAAAGACTCAAAAAATCAACATTTAAGGGAGGATGACCTAATTATAAGGTTTTGTAATTTAACAACATACGTCAAATGTCAAAGAAAACAAAGCACATGGTATTTTAAGGAAGGGGAATGAGGCATGCCTAGGATCAACAGATTCAACACCACACGTACATTAACATATATAATAAAAGCCACACACACACACACACACACACAAAAAGGGAGAAGAAGAAAAGGAAAAACTATGGTCTTTGGATTTCTAGGCAGCCAGATGTGTTTCTAGGCAACTAGATGTGTGCGTAGGAACTAAAATTGCGTGCACACTTCATGATCCGTGCACAGTGATTGGCACCCTACTTACTACACTTTCACAAATATTACACAAACTATGATCTGTAAACTAAAACGAATGAACCAAACAAAAGAAGAAATTAAAGCTAAAACTCGAGGGTATAGGACATAGAAGAAAAACGTAGAATCTCAAGTAGAGAAAGGCACACTTACCTTTACTTAGGATCCTTCGAATCAATTTGACCCGTCCCCGTGGTGTTGGAGCAAAACATCTATCAACAAAAGCACAAAAAGAATTGGAAACTTTGAAAGTAAGAGAGAATATCAAATTAGATCATTTTCCTTATAATTTGGGATATTATCAAATTAAACCTGAAAATTTAAAAAGTGCTAATTAAAGCCATGACTTTGTTTAGTTTGTTTCAGTTTACGCCCTTAATGACTCACTATTAACTAAAAGTACCAAATATTCATGTAATTTGTGACAAAAACCTATCCAATCACAAAAATTGATTTGATTTGAAATTATTAAAACTGTGGTACACTTTTGAGAATTGTGAAATTAAATAATAATAAATCATTTTGTTATTGTTAACAAAAAAATCATATTAATATTATTTAAACTCCTTTCATAATAAATCCAAAATCTTGAAAAGTTTGAATTAAAACAATGAATCTTTTAATTCATTTCCATTCATGCCCTTAACAAGTCACTATTGGCTAAAGTAACCAAAATTTACATTAGTATAACTTTGACATATATAAACACACGCATACACACACACACACAAAGCCTCTGATATTCAATTATATAATAATCTATTATTTAATTATTGTCACCAAAGCATTCACAATAAAGTTAATATTATATGTCCAAATTATCTTATATACCTAATATAAAAAATAAATAAATAAAAAATTGAGTCATACATGTTGTTGCACCAAGTTTTACATTCTCTACTTTTTCTTATCATGTTTTCCATATTTTATCCTTAAGTCATATGGTGCACTATAAGTACATTAAAATGATTGAATAATTGAGTTGAACTCTAGGGTAAATTCAATTTTACCCCCTTATGGTTTGGCTTAATCACGAACAAAATGGGCAAATGCCCTTTTCATACAAAAAAAGTGGCATTTTGCCTCCTTTTTCTAAACTAATTAGGGAAATACTCCTCTTTTGTAACTCAGTTTTCTAAAAATCGAGTTTTAGAAAAAAAAAATTCCTGGAGCCCTATAGCGGCTTTTTAAGGAGCCTATAGTGACGTTTTAAGGATCTATAGTGGCGTTTTAAAACTCGAGCTCCATGAACTCGAGTAATAGGCAAATTTTTTTATTTTTTTTACCTATAACTTGAGTTCCAAAACGCCATTATAGGTCCTGAAAACGTCACTATATACTCCTTAAAAACGCCACTATAAGGTTTAACTCGATTTTGAGAAAATCGAATTTCAAAAGAGGGGAATTTCCTTAATTAGTTTGGAAAAGAAGACAAAATGCTGAATTGTTTTTTTAAAAAGGGTATAGGCCAATTTTGTCCCTTAATCCACAATTTAGTTCATATACTTACTTGTATATGTTTTGGCATTGGCTCTTTTTTACTCAATACAATATCTATCTTTTATCTCAAAAAACAAACAAATTACTCATTGTAGTTTGACCAATAGCAATTTAGTTTCACAAGTTTTCTCAATCGTTACATTTTGTTCCTTTGTTTTAATAATCAAAGTTGGATCTTATATCTCATGTTTAAAGTATGTGGTTCAATTAATGTAGGTAAATAAGTCATACGAGATAAATTTCATGCTATGATCATTATAAGTACATTACAGTTGTAGACATAGTCTACTTTAATTAAGTGAAAAATTATTTTAATCTTAACTATTGGATCAAAACTTTTAACTTTTTTACCATTTTACTTTTCTAACTTTTTTCCTCTCACAATTGCATGGTGCAATATCTAATATGGATCTGTGTTAATTTAGGAATTGCTTTTCTTTTTCTTTTTTGTTAACTTATTTGCACAATATTTATTAAAAGATATATTTTTAGGTAAATTTTATATTAAATGTGTTTAAAAAAATTTTAAAATTAGTTTATTTTAAAAAACTAAAAAATTAGATTATTTATAATAAAAAAAATTAAGCCAAAAGTAAAAATACAAAACTTTTTGAAGCAATTTACATACGCACCTTAATTTATTAAAAAAAAGTGGTATTGCACCTTACACTTTTACGTCTCCAGTCAGCATTGACCAAAGGAGCTTTTCTGTCTTTTTCACCGCCCACCGACCTAGGGGCTATATATATCCTGTTCACTGTTCAGTGATCAGTAGAAAAAAGGTCAATTAAGCCTTCTGAAGCTAACGAGCCTATGACACGTGTCCGTGGGGTTACACAGCTTGACTTCAAGAAGGGAACCGTAGGGCACATTATCGAAAAGAAAGGTAACGGAGTATCAATTGACGTTTAATAAATTTTGAGGTTGACAGTATTGGACTTCTGGTAGAGAATGACATAAAGAGGAGCGCCCTTCCTAGTAATCTAACCGTCAACTCTTTCCCTACTCCCTATTCGATTTGATTTGATTTATAACACCTTTTCCTCTACCACCGCACGACTTTTACACTAACACCTAGGCTAGCTTGCATCAAAGCATCTTTGAAAAATGGCGCAAGAGATTATTGGTTGGATTCGGAAGTTAAAATGATCCGATTTTTACTAGTTTTTATTTGAATGTCTGGTTTAATATCATATAGTTTGCATATCATTTATAAATTGTCTTACTGTTTAGGTCGATTTTCAAAAAAGCTAATAAACTAGACCTATAGACCGGGGTTAAAAATAAAAAGAAGGGAACCAAGTTCACAATTGGCTCTAGTATTAAATAGAGACTAGTTATGCATAGCAAAAGAAAGATCATGCAAGGGTTTAGTCTCATAATAAATGAAATATCCATCAAGTATTGAATAATGATACAAATAATTGCCCTTAATACTACATAACAAAGTAGGAAGATTAAGGGAGGTGATGAAGGAGAGAGAGAGTAGACACTACTCGAGCTACCACATACAAACACTATTTCCTTAGGCTACTATATTAACCCCAAATCAGAATGGTGAATATGGTTGTTGAATTTGATTCAAGACTCGAGTTTTTTTAGGGTTAAGAGCGCCCCCCCCCCCCCCCCCCCTTCTAGTTCTATGTTTTGGGATTTAAATCATATTAGGAGGTACTTATTATCCATCAGGGGCGAAACTAGGAATTTCAATTAGGAGGGGCCGAGGTTAAACTATCTCGCAGTGAGTCATAATTCAAGAAAAACTCAAAATGCTATAAATATATATATATATATATATATATATATGTTTTTGTGCATTAGTTTAATCAATGTGATTCTTATTAGCACAACAAAACTAAATGACCAATTAAGTATCTTAAGTTCATTTTCCCTTCTAAGTTTCTCTTAGTCCTTTTAACAAACCATAAGTTCAAATCATTTAAGAAACTAAATATAAATATAACCACTACATCTATAAGAAGATATAATATTTTTAGAAAATAAAAATAACAAAATCCTTATAAAGCCAATATGAAATTATATATAAAAATACAAGATGACTTTCACATTTGGCTGTTTGAGTAGAATAGAAGCCAAAAATGAAATTTTGAATAAAGCTTATAGATTAATTTAGTATAAAATAAAAAAAATTAAAAAAAAAAAAAGAAGAAGGAGAAGAATACTAGCTCTAGTATTTCTCAAGATCTTAAAGTCATTTTTGCTAGTTCCAAATAAGCTCAGCACTCCTTTTTGAGACAAAATTATAAATTTTATGCAAAGAAAAGAAAGAATACAAAGACAAAAGAATGGCCACGGCAACATAGAGTAGGAAAAATAGCAATAGGTATATTCAGTAACAGAGAGCAACATTTACTAGCAAATAGCAACAGATGCGGACAACAATATCAGCTTCCAACATAGAGCAATATAATAACAATAAAGAGCAATATCAGCTTAGACCAGATCAAGAAAAATATATTGAAGCTTGGGAATTGAAAAAGTAAAACTTCTAATCGAGCAATGGTCTAACATTTGAAGAAGTTTCAATAGTAAAGACTAACAATAAATGAAAGAAAATATTAAAAGATGAAAATCAAGTTTGGAAGAAACACTAAACATGGACAAATTGGGGGGGCCAAAATTTTTTTCATGTGGGGGCCAATTCTTAGAAAAATGGTTCAAGTATACAATTTTACCTACTCTAAAATTTTTAAAAAAACTTTTGGGGGGGCCATGGCCCCCCCAGTCACCAACGTAGCTACGCCCCTGTTATCCATCTTCTCGTAAGAGCCAATGTTTTTTTTTTTTTTTTTTTTTGGGTTTTAGAAAAAATGGCAACTTTGAGTTTTGTTCCTAGTTGGATAATAAGATTAGCTACTTTAATGATAAACTCAGGAATATATTTGACCATTCTCACGTTTCTACGTCTTGCTGAAGGGAAACATCACCCTCCCCCAACTCCCACCAAGAAACAACCTAAATTTGTGAGAACTCGTCAAATTGCTTAAAAGCAGCCAGCCCACTCATTTTAGTGGTGCTTCTTTCAAGTTTCATGCAATTTTGGATTTTGTGACAAATACAACAGGCCAAATCAGTGTTTATTTTTGTGTTTGTGACCAATACATGAGCTTGCTCATGGACTTTCAGCTTTTACTAGTGTTTTTCAGTTTACTTTGTATAGTTCAAGTTTAGGTTAATGAATAACCTCAAATAGGCTCACTCTTTAACTTCTAAACTACACTTCTTCAATTTCTCAAATAAAATACATGGGTTTGGACCATGTATGAAATTAAAATGCCGCAAATAGAGATTTTATATCCGCATTGAATTTGGACTTTGCTTTATGCGGGCTTGTAAGGTGTTCACAAAAATGGCCATCAACAATTAAAAACACCAAAAATTTAGTAGAAATTTTCACATTATTTCTTACATAGAATTGCAGTTGCTTCTTTTGGATCTACCACAAACACAGAAAATAGCAGGGTGGGGGTGTGAAAATTTAAATGAAGTTTTCGGCCCCCTAGACTTATTTATTTGAAAGAGGAGATTGTGAGGCAGCAAAGCCTTTTTATATAAGGACAGCACAAGAAAAGAAGCAAGCCCTGAGAAAGGGGAAAAAAGAGAAGAAAAAAAATTCAGGAAAAAACTGCAACGTTAGGGGAAAAAAATGGATTCAAGAAAAAACTGCATCGTTAGGAAAAAAAAAAAAAAATTCTATTCAAGACACACATAAGAGAAATACATTGAGAATCTTCTTTAGGAGGGGATTTTGAGTTACAAAGAGTTGGGAGTATTAAGATTGAAGATCTTGATATTTTATTGATTTTCATTGGGTTCCGGTTTATTTATGGTGAGATTGTATTGAATCCTAAGATTTTTCTTATATATTTTCAATTCATTGTGAACATGAGCTTTGGGTATAAACTAAGGGAAATTATTGTGTACTCCCAGAATACCATAAATATATATTCATTAAGAACATAAGTTTTTTTTTAATCTATTGGCTAATATTTTGGACCTAATTAATACTGTTATAAATATAGAAAGATTACAATGGGTTAAAATCTGAGGTAAAACCAACCTTTGGTTGGATTTATTGTGTGATTTTTCTCTTTCTAATGAAGAGTATTTCATGTAAATTTAGTTTATTCCTGCTTGTTGGATTTTGTTAGTATTTGCTAGGGGTGGCAAATGGGCGGGTTAGGTCATAAATGGGTTGGGTGTGTAATTACTCATTTATTCATTTATGACCTGTTTATATATAAATTAGTTATCCATTACCCGCCTAACCTATTTAATTAGTAACCCACCCATTTAACCCATTTAATCAATGAGCAATGAAGCACTGTGAGTAAAAGAAATCTAATAGGACAAGAGAAAGTCCATCAAACAAAGGAAGATAGTGATTCCACCATATAATTTAAACTAAAAGGGTAAAAAGTTGATTTTTGATAAGTAAAGAGGATAAAAAGTTACTCGTTGAGCTCTCCAAGTCCCAAGACTCTGCCGCCGTTGACGACACCACCACCGTCATTGTCATTGCCAGTGCTCTCCTCCGTTAGTGCCTCTCTCTGTTCTCCCACGGTATTCACCTTACGATTATTTCTGATTCTCTACATAAGGCAGCTCTCAAAGTCGTCGATGTCCTCACCGCCATGGCCGTCCCCATCGAGCTCTCTAATCGCGAGTCTCTCATCAAGTCTACGTCCACTTCTCTCATCAACAAGGTCGTTAGTCAGTACTCCAGTCTCCTCCCTCCACTCGCCGTTGATTTCGTTCTCTCCGTAGTCAATCCAGGGAAACCCAATATCATCGATCTCCAAGATATCAAGATCATGAAGAAACTTGGCGGTACCATGGACGATACCAAGCTTGTGAAAGGCCTTGTTTTAGACAAGAAAGTGAGTCACGCTTCCGGTGGACTCACTTGTATGGAGAACGCAAAAATCGCCGTCATTTATTTCCATATTTTGTCGCCAAAGACTGATATCGAACAGAGTATTGTGCTTTCGGATTATGCACAAATGGATAGGATATTGAAAGAAGATAGGTTGTGTTCTGTAGTGTATGTTTGGTTGCCGAAAATGTGATCGTGTGCTATTTTTTGGTTTTGTGTTTGTTACGAGTCTGTTTGGATGATGAGAAAATGTAGGAAATTTTTTTTTACTTGACTAAGGGCCAAATGTTTTGGGTTTAAGAAGGTTATATTGTTTATTTAAGTTTTAGATTTTAGAAGGGTTTAATAGGTTTTTTTGGGTTTATTTAAATTGAAATTTTAGAAGAGTTTAGTGGTTATTAGTGGATTTATCTATTTAGACCCATCTAATTAAATAACCAAATGGGTCTTTACCAAGGAAGTTAATACCGTACAGGAGGCTGTACCGGTTTGACCCACAGTACAATATATTTCGGATACCGGTTAATACCGGTGTACCGTTTCGAGTTTACTGCTATTTTTTACTTTTTTATACAATATACAAAGTTATATTTCAAATAACTCAATATATCACTTTGACAACTTTTTATATTATTTTTATGGAGTTATTAACATAAATATATAAAAGTGAAAACTATTAAATAATTAAACACCCACCAAACACAGTAAAAATGTCAACACGTGTCAAAAGATTAAGGACACCAATTCAAAATCTTCGGATGCTTTGAGAAAATCGAAAGGTAAGTGTACTTTTTGACAAGGCTACTATTTACCTTTGAAAGTCTTTCTTGGGCAGAGAGGTTTGAAAAACTAAGAAAAGTTTCAAAAAAAAAAAATTTGAGAAAGAGAGAAAGAAGAGAAAGTTAGACGAGCAGAGAGAGGAGAAGAAGAAGAAGAAGAAGAAGAAGAAGAAGAAGAAGATGAATATGAAGATGAAGTAGCAGCAGCCAAATCAGTCCACAAGCTCGACTTGAGGTCTAGAACGTAGAGATCGTCGCCGGTGGAAGGTGAAAGTGACAAAGAAACATTTTTCTTTTTCCGGTACAGAATGCATTTACTGGCCGGAATCCGATATTTTCTCTAGTATGGCCGAAATGACCTGATATGGGCCGGTATATTTTCCGGTACGAAACAACCTTGTTTTTGTTCCGGCTGAGGTACTGGAATGGTAAATACCGGCAGTACCGGCCGGTACGGTATGAAACAGACTTCACTGGTCTTTACCCATCTAACTCAAATATTCAAATAGGTTAGGTTAAAATTTATGTGAGTAATGGACAGATTCATAAAAATAGATAAAAATTGCCACCACCTAATATTTGCACAATTGATTTATTTCATTATTGCTTGGGCTTATTTAACTTACTTCACACGTGAACATAAACCATAATTTAACCTTACCAAATAGTACTAGAATTAATTGAATATTATATAAAGTAAAGCTTTTTTTTTTTTTATATAGTCAAAGTTGAGGGTTTTTTTTTTTTTTTTTTTTTTTTCTACTGGGTAGTCAAAGTAAAGCTAATACTTCAAAAAAAAATTATTTTAATTCAATGGATCCGGTTAATGTGTGTCCTAAGGGCACACATTAATCATTTATTTTAGAAATTTTTTATAAAAAATTAAAAAAATTATCAAATCAAATAGTTAATTTTTCATTTATCCATAAAAAATTTTTAAAATAGTATACTAACGTGTGCCCTTAAAAAATACATTAATAAAACCTGAACTCTACACGTCAAAGTTAAGCTAATTGTATTTTTTATAATTACTCTATGTCATATATATATATATATATATATATATATATAAAAGCACGGGAATCAAAGCTTATGGTACCTTTCAAATTTATAATGTGTCTAAAAAGGGCTGAATCTGATTAATCTAGTGCCTATGTTTTGCACTGACAGAATATTTTATTCACCTTTGACTCTTTAAGGTACTTTCAATGATAAAGTAATCTCTACCTTGTATAAAAATTAAAAAAAAAAAATGATAAAGTAATCTCTTCTGCCAGTCTTTCTATACGTTTTTTACCCCACTCTACGTGGGTGATTATTGGTAATCAAGTAACTAGAGTTATGAAAACCAGTGATCAAGGCTGGATTTACCTCTTTGATGCTTAATTATTTTTTTTCCCTTAGGTGAAAGTTCAGTGATCGATGGAGCTTTTTACGTTTGGTACTTTCCTTTATCCAAAAAAAATTTATAATAATAAAAAAAAAAAGATTGAGACAAGTTATAGGCGACAACGAACGAACGAACGAGGTATACAATCTAGTGGAACTATATTGAGTTTGAGTCATTGACAGGACGCCATGTGGTCGGATGAAAAGTTAGTTATAAATAGGACAAACAAATTGCAAAACCCTATCCTGAATCGATCTTATAAATATATGTATATATATATATATATATATATATGCTTTTATCCTTGGTTTTTCGATTTTTGTTTTCATTTTTTGGTTTTTTGGCTTTAAGGTTCTATCCTTTTCCCATCTTAAATTTTTATGTCGGAACCATCAACCATGTCCATGGCATGGGGACGTGGAGATTCAAGGCAAAAAAGACGAAATTCTAAACAAAGGTGGGATTCATCGTCACTCTTGTTACACGTGTGCTTCCATGGATAACCCTAATGGCTATGGTGGAACTTCCCATGAATCTAACAGTCAACCATCAAGCATGTGAATGGGCTACCAAATTCTATCCAACCTTATTTGCAAATCTTCCATGTATCATCTTAGGGCCATATATTTTTGGGCAGCATTTTTCTACCACAATATTCTTTGGATTGCAACTTCTGAACTTAGAGCCTTGTGGTTGGATTGATAGATACCTTTCAGTATTTTTAATAAAAATTCATTTAAGATTTCTGACATCCTATTTATATATTTGAAAATAAATGCATTACTTTTTTTTTCTTACGTCATTAACATTTAAAAATTTATTAATATCATTTTCATATCTATTTAAATTATTGATGGTAGGTAATATCTATCACACTTATTTTAAAATAGATAAATAATATCTTAAAAGATTTATGGTGGAGCTATCCTAAGAACTTTAAAGAATTTTAACCCTACCCTAAAGCATCATTACTTTCATATCAATTATTAAAACCGTCTTTTATCACATACTAATCACAATAAGTCATGTTAATAACAATGAACAAGTCATGAAATTTTTTGTAATACTTTTTTTTTTAATAGAGTATATTACTAGATTTATTGAACTTCCATAGATGTACCTCTCATTTATGTCCATTACAAGAGAAGTATGCATTGAATATGTACACAAAAACTATCCACAGAAAATAAAATTATATCAATAAATTATGATTTTGCAAGAAAAAAAAGAGTGATATAACATGCTATACCTAATAAAAATTTTACTACATAAACGTCACATGTCAATTTTTAAAACTAAAAAGTAATTTAGAAATTTATTTATTGATGTGGTATCAAACTATCAATTACATTTATTATTATGTTAGTTTGTAAGTCATTTGTAGCAAAATTGATAGTTATTTTAGCATTTTTGAAAAGTTGTAAAAGAATACTTAAATTTATCAATATAAATATACTGAGGCTGTATTTAAATTTTTGAGGATCTTGTCAGATTGAAAATCAATTACGAGTACAAGAATCTCCCTAAACTCATCATAAATTGATTCAGATAATCATCCATATATATATGATACACCAAAATAATCATTTGAATTTTTAAACCAGTTTGGATTTAAATTTTGTGCATGAAAAGAAAAAACTATTGTGTCATAAATTTGAAACATCATATTTCATTAATCATTTCAAAATTATATATTAATAAGACTTAATTAAACTAATTATGAATTTTCTAATAGAAAAAAAAATTATGGGACCATTTAAACAAAAATTTAAAACCCAAATGATTCTTTACGAATACCTTCTTGGAAAGGAATCAATTTAAATATTCATTTTATACCGTGAGTCGTGAGGCATCAAAATCTAGTCGTTTACATAATGTTCCTGAGAAGTGTAATTCTATTGGAATTTGAAGTAAATTTGGAAGGAAGCAACTGTATTTGTGACTGAACCTGTAAGCAATGAGAGTGCATGCTAGGCAAAGTCATACCAACCCCCAACATATGATGCTGTTAACGGCTAACTAAAAGTCAAACCCCAGAGTCTGTTATATTGCTACATCAGTCTCATTGCTTTCAGTGGACTCTCTCTGTCTCTCTCTTTCTCTCTCTTCATCCTTCTTACTGTTGCTTCAGATTACAATGAGGAAACCTTGTTGTGAGAAGAAAGAGACTAACAAAGGAGCATGGACAAAGCAAGAAGACCAAAAGCTCATTGATTATATCCAAAAACATGGTGAAGGTTGCTGGCGTTCTCTTCCTGAGGCTGCAGGTATGTCTTCTAAACAAGATGTTCACACAAACACAGACACACTAGTACTTTTTGCCTTTTCTTACGCAACAAGTGGGGAAGGCGGAATCGAAAACCAAATTCTTCTTGTTAATCCTGTTCCTTTTCGCAGAAGGGGAGAAAAAAAAAATTATTCTTATGTAAAAATCTAAACAGCGTTACTTACTGAACAATAAGGCTCTGTGTACACAAATACTTATTTGTAAATGGGTCTTGTTAATGGCCTTCTTAGATCATTTGTTTAAAAGACCATTTAAAGGATTTTTTAATACTATTTCTAACGGAAATATTAAAATTTGTCAAAAAGTTTTAGTTTTTTTTCTTTCTTCAAAAGAGTTTATTAAAAATATTTTCTAAACTAATGCATTTAGAACATTTAGTAACTTTTTTCCATATTCAAAACTTAATGGTGCTTTCTTATCTTCTTTGTGACTAATTAGGATTGCTTCGTTGCGGCAAAAGTTGTCGATTAAGATGGGTAAACTATCTAAGACCAGACCTTAAACGTGGTAACTTTGGTGAAGACGAAGAGGACCTTATCATCAAGCTCCATGCACTTCTTGGAAACAGGTAAAACAACCATCCTGCGGTCTCATATATGATCTCAATAGTAATTCTAAGACTTCCAAACATAATTATAAAATGAAGTTTTCTTCTCTCCCACAAATGCATATCCTTCGGCTGAAATTATACAAATACTAAATATGTACATAGGACTACATTGAATGATTTCTAAGAACTGGAGCATCTATTTTGTATATATAAACCTGCCTGCTCTCTCATATCTATGATTTGCAAATTATAGTTTTTTTTTTTTTTTTTATTGATGTTTATGTATGAAATTGGTTTAGGTGGTCATTAATTGCTGGAAGATTGCCAGGCCGGACAGACAATGAAGTGAAGAATTACTGGAACACTCATCTGAAAAGAAAACTAGTTCGGAAGGGAATTGACCCCAACAATCATCGCTTGGGACTCATACGGCCTACCAAAGCTTTTGTCTCAAATAACCATTCATGTAAAGAAGTGAACTCTCAAGCAGATAACTTTCCAGTCTTGAATTCTAGTACAAGTGGCCCAGTGAGCAACATTAGCAGCTTCCCTGACCTGAATCTTGATCTCACTATAGGCCTTCCAATTATGTAGCTATTCGTGTCAAGTGGGGTACTGAACACTCTGCATTTCCCAAAGCTAATAGAGGAGCACATTGCTCAGTAAAACTAGTGAAAGTAAGCCTTTGTCTTAATGTGAAAGAGTTAGTTTCTTTGTGCAATTTAGAACAAGCTAGGAATGTGGAATACAAACAAATTTTGTATGTCCAAAAAAGAAAAAGAGCCTCAGAACCACTCAAACCTAGGATAAGATAGTCAGTCTTAGATGATATTTATCCTAAATGTTGCAATTTTTTTTAATAGTAAAAAATTGTGGCGGTTCGTCTGTGCCTGATTAACTTCTTTCATGGTGTTAGATATCCTTGTATATTCTCTCAACCAAAATGATATAAAATTGCTTCCAGAATGGCAATTCATCTATGACAAACTATACTGGCAGTAGTTATGCCCATTCATTATATGTGCAATCTTTCTATATCAATAAACAAACAGAATTATGCCAATTCATTCCATGTGCAGAGATGTTTTCGTTAGGAGATAACGTAAACGAATACGTATGTGTGTACGTACTGTGTACAGCCGCAACTTAGGGACCACGCCTCATGAAACGGAGGTTACTTGTTTGAACTTCTCTGATTTGGGTTAAAACTTAAAATTCACTAATTATGGTGCAGCTACTCATTTGCACACGTTATGGAGTTAGACTAGAATTCAATGCACTTACCATGCACGATGCTGCCTACTTCTCAACCCAAATTAATGTAGCAATTAAAGGAATGTTACACCCACATTTTAACACATTAAAGGGACAAGATTTATTTCATAGCGAAGATTTTTAATATTTTATGAATTTTAATATGCATAATGAATCACCACATTATCTGGGCGTAATGGTCCCTCCACAAATATAAGTACTTATGGGATGTAAGTGGGACAAAAACCGGGGTTCAAGTCTCCAGAAAGGAGCTTCACAAATATATACACTTAGATTATGTTAAAGTTTATTTTATATGACATGCCTCCATAGTCATTTTTAGGTTTTTTGCAGGGGTGACAAAATTAGACATGATCCGCGAACTCGACTCGACACAATACAAAATTAGCAGGTTATGGTTTGAGACTTAATTGGTTTATGTCATATTCAAATTGACACAACTAACCCGTTTAATAAACGGGTTGAGTTAGTGCTCAACCTACAGAACTTGTTTGACCCATGTGACTCATTTAATTAAATGACATTTTTTTAATATACTCTTCAAACCCTAGGTATATAAATGTATTGGTTGTTGTGGTTTACTTTTTTTGACGTATTATGATTGATTATTTGTGATATTGAGACATACTTTAGTTTTGAATGATTATTTGTGATACAGTTACTCGTTAGTTCTAAATTTTATATTAAAAATATTTATTTATTTGTTTTTTCATTTTTATAAAATCTGATAAATAGGTTGACACGTCTGTTTAATAAATAAGTCGTGTTAAGGTTGAAAAATCTTGACCCGTTTAATAAACATGTTGGATTAGTGTAGATCTATATAGTCAAATACTTAGGAATTGATACGACACGAATCCAACATGTAAACACAAATTGTTATCTCTAGTTTTATGGACTATTAAATCTTCTTCTTTAAAAAGACTTTTAGTTTATTTAAAATGCAAATGAAGGAGTTTCTCTTCTAATTAACACGGTGTATGGTGATTAGCAAGTGTTTTTCACTAGAAAAGAGCTAATTCAAATATAAGAATTTATAAGCAATGAGGATCAATCTTGCGACACCAAAAAAAAAAAAAAAAAAAAAAAAAAAGCACAGAAACTGCACAAAGCATATCAAACATCAATGACCCGTGGAATTCAAGATTCATATTTTCTTGGTGATTGGGTAATGTAAGCTAGAAATACAATTTTGGGATTGACAGAGAAAACACTATCAACACCCCCCCCCCCCCCAAATAAAGTTCCCATACAAAAGTTGTTTTTTTTTTTTTCTTATTATATTTTCCGTTTTTTAATGAATTCACCTTATGTATTTAAATTTTCCTTTGACATAATAACTAATGGACTATTATTCTTTTGTACGTCAAATTTTATTTATAAAAGATAAAGAAAAGTTTTTATATTTTATCAATGTCTTTTAAAATTTCATAGCCTATAAATGAAAAAAAAAATTGAAAAAATAATAAATAAATGAAGAAGCAAGAATTTTACTCAAAAAGAAAAACAAAACATTATCATTACCTTAAAAGTGATACAAAATTATTTTTAAAAAGTTCAAATTCTTAAAGTTTATCATTCTCCAAAAAAATTTATGCATAAATAATAGAGGTAATTATACTCTCTTCTCTTAAGATTTAGGGAAATGACACTGCACATTAAACCTGGAGGTAAAAAATACTCCACTTCTTGAGATTTGAAGAAGTCAACACTTTCCTCCTACCTTTTGTTTAAATTAGTAATGAAATATTCTTTTTATATATAAAAAACTCTTTACAAAAGTTTAACCATGGTTAGTAAAAAAATAATTGAAATGCAACAACAAACCTCTCCATAATCCGTTGAAAAAAGAAAAAATAATAATAACAAAATTCACATTTTTAATATTTTAAAATAAATTTTAATTAAAAATTTAAAACAGTTAGTTTTAATTATTAAATAAGATAATTTTAGAAATCTGTCCTTAAGCAAATGGTAGGTTAGTACACAAAATTTTTAATATTAATTTAACAAAATTTGGTCAATCAAATGCCAAGGAGAGGAAAATATTTTTTCTCTTCAAGTTCGGTGTGAAGTACATGTCATTTCCATCAATAAAAGGGAGTGTAATTACCTCTAAATGATAAAATACAATGATAATTATGTAATAACTTTCGAGTTTATTATATTTTTCCAAGTTAAACTCTAAAACTTCAAGTGCATATGCTCTTACTAAGTTTTAAAAGTGATAAGAGTTTTATCATTTGTGAGTCTATATATATTAACTAAAATATCAAATTTTACATGAGTTATACTTGACGTGTCTAACTCCTATAAATCTTTTCATATGAATAATAAGTAAATTTTGAATTTAATTAAAAAAATCTCAAAATGATTTATTAAGTTGTAAGCAAACCACTAACACATAAATACAAAATAACAAATATTATTATTTTTCTGTAGATTTTATTGTGTTAAAACTTGAAATATCACTTCTTCTTTGCATGAATGGATTTTATTATTCAAGTTTGTTACAAATATTTGCGTCCATCTTGGCTCTGCCGCTAGGTAGCTGTCATAAAAACAGCTCCTGAAAAGGGTTTATTGTTGTGGCAATAATAAGCAAAGAAGAAGATCATTGGTACTCAAGGCTTAAAATACAAGTCAAAATTCTATATGAACTACATTGTTTAGTAAACCCAATAACTTGACTGTAAAATCTTTAGAAGAGACATATAAATTTTTATGCTATGAAAATGGATTAGGTTTAGATGATGGACGCAACAAAGCTTTGGTAATCACCAAACATTCAAAGGATCAGTCCTGCAATAACATTCTAGATATGTGTATTTTATTTTTGTGTGTGTCATTTCATTCATATGGTGGGAGTGGTTACATAGTGAAACTTTATTCCAACCAATTCAAGCTATCAAGAGTTTGAAAGTTGAAACCATATTACTCAAAACTCGTGTTTCAGGAAATCACTGCAGTTTGAAAAATTATGTTGATCCATCTACCATTCAAGATGAATCGGTGGACCATACTAATCTAGATAGGTTTCACTTTCTATCCATATTTCTGATGTCTTCTTCCGTTCGAGAAATCCCTCCATCTAATCAAATTGACAAAGCATTCAAGAGTGGTATCTTGTATTCATTCTGGCAAGTAGTAATCAACTTAAATATAATGTCGTGGATACAAGTGAAAGTTATGGAAAAGAGAGAAGTGTAGAAGCATTGGCAAACTCATGAAATGTCTAAAATCTACGTAATAGGTAATACCAAAAGAGAGTGAAAATAGTTATTAAGCCATATAGTTAATGATCAATGTAGTGTGTCAGTGTCACACTGTACAAAATAAGAGAAAAGTTCACCTTAGAAATATTTAGACAGCATATATTACATGAAAATGGGAATAGTTAGTTGTCTCCACAGATATCTTAATAAGTAAAGGATTATGTTAATGGATACCGCAAAGTGCCTATTAACCACAATATTTTTTACTTTTTTTCTGACAAAACTTTTGTTTTTTTTTTTTTTTTTTTTTGCTGTTTATGTCATTTTTTCAGTTTTGTAGGTACTATTTGGTTTCTTTTTTTGCTTTTTTTAACAAATTTTTTTGTCTTTTTTTGGTACTTGACATCAACACTAAGCGCTGCTTGTTAACATATCTCATAAGTAAAAGCAAAAAGGAGTGGAAGATTAGTTAGATGTTTGAACCGTCTATACTGATGTGATTCAAGGCCAACTGCTTTATTTTCTAAATTTGGAAGTGCATTGTTTTAGAAGCAATCTGATCAGTTTCAACACTGTTATAAAACTAATCATTTACTAATTAGAGAGTGTTGTACAGCTTGAACATCGGTTTGGTGAGGTATAGACTATGGAGTCCTTAGGTTTCATTGCCTTTACACCGGCAAAAAACCAGGAAAACCACAAGTCCAAGTCAACTTTGAGCTCTTCCTCGAGAGTACTGCACTACTTTTTTGTTCTGTTGATAAACATATATCGCTATCCAGCTGCACCAGATTTCTCATACACACGCAGTGATGAGTATTTTCGGAAAAATGCATTGAGGAGAACAATTTTTTTTTTTGAAAGCTACCAAAAGGTCTATGACGATTAGAAAAACCTTCATGGTTGTGTTTTGAGAGAGTGCGTGCATGTGAGAGAGAGAGAGGTGTATTTGAACCTACTCCTTCATTTTCTTTATTTAATTACAAATCCAAAGTAAATTATCTTGCCATACCTTCCATCCAATGACAAACATTAAGTGCCAGTTTGGGATACACTTATAAATTAGCTCATTACTTTTTCTTTTTTCTTTTTTCTACTATATGCGTGTCTTATCTACTTATTTTATTTAATTTTTTATCATTTGTTTCTCTAAAAAAAAAAAAACTTTTACCATTTATGTATGATACTTTCAATAAAAAGTTAGATGAATTGTTCCCAAATAAATATAAGCATTCGTTTGCATCCAGTTCATTTGGCTAACTTTTAACTATTAATTTTTTTCTAATCATATCTCAAAAAAGAAAAAAAAAACAATTAATTTTAACGTACAACTTTTTAAAAATATCATTCTTCAAAGTACAAATATATTGTAACACAATTCCAGCAAAAAATAATTAGTAAAAAACTAAATAAGTTAGTGTCAAACACACTACTCTAACCTTAATCATGCTTTAAAAAAAGCCAACTTAATTTTATTTTCAATGCCAAACTAATAGGCCAACTTATTTGTTTAATAATAATTTTAATTATTATTATTGTTTCTTTTAATGGCGTAGAACCTCTTCAAGAGAAAGTCCTTCAAATTCACTCGTGCAAGGATACTTTGAACCTACCCCTGACCTAAGGATCAATTCATTGGTGGGTGTATGTGTGGACATCCCAATTGGAATGTTTAAAGATTTCTTTTTTATCTTAATTTTAAAAAATTAAGCTTCCCAAATATATATATATATATATATAGAAAATCTTATTATATTTATAATTTATCTAATGATTTAAATACAGAAATTGAAAAGGTTAAATTGGAGGGAAAAGTTTCGAATGTTAAATAGTTTGATCTGCCCTTGCTTCAGTGACTAGGTTTCCGTCAACTAGTCATAGTCATACAAGAAATGGCCATTTCATTACATTAATTTTTTTCAGAAAAATTTTATGTGTTGTTGGTGAAGTAATTGCTGATAACTACAGAACTACAATTATGATGTTATGAATAATGTATTTACGTCTCGTACTGCAGGAACATTGCCAGGTTAATGAGACAATGACGTGAAAAATAATTTGAATCCTCATACGAGGAATAGCCAATAGTGAGCTGCAGGCGTGATTCCAACCCAACAATAAAATAAAATAAAAAATATTGAGCTGCAGGCGTGATTCCAGAGAATTATTTCCTCGGACAGTGAGACAGTCCATTGCTTGGCCGGGACCTCTGAATGGTCAATGAAGAGGATCACTTCTATTACTCTGGAACGTCCCTAGCTAGAAGGCAAGATCGAGTAAATTATATAGCTGATTAGATCCTTATACTAGGGATTTGGATCGCAATTACATCACCTTCTTTCGTATTAATTTTTACCACTTTCTTTTTTTAACTTTAGCTTTTTAATTTTTTCAACTTTCTTTTAACTCTTTTTTTGATTTAATGGTTGAGATTGAAAGTCTCTTTTTTAAACTTTCAATCTCAATCATGTATTACTATTACATCACACCTGATCTGAATTCTTAAACTTGATATGTCCAATATCAAGGAAAAGAAGATACAAGTGCAACACGCAGCTTTTTAGACTGCATTGAGAATATTTATGTGTGAACAATATAGTTTTTTAGTTCGATAGTTACAATGGGAGATATGTAATTTGAACCCTAAACATCATTGTTGAAAATACCTCAAAATGAAATCTTTAGAGCAATCGCATTAGCTCATGCAAACTTTCCATCTAAGCTAAATCTTAGTATACAGTGATTGTTGAAAGATTTAAAATTTTTAGTGAGTTTTAATTATATAGGAAATCTTGTTTAATTATTAATTTAGGACAAAATTTAGCTATAAAATTGTTGTTGCCTTAAACTACAATAACCTTACTCAATATCTTTTTATTAGAGGTGAATTTTGAAAAATCTACCATTAGATTACATCTTCTTCTTATATTCTCTATGCTTGCAAAATTTCTAGAAAATTATAGATCAATAACTATGTCATCAATAAATTGTTTAAATTACAAGTTTTTATAATTTAAAATTAAATAATTACAAGCGACGGCACGTTGAAGATAGATGGATGTGTGAGCTAGCGAGAGAAAGAGTGTGAGAAATGGGTTAGAGAGAGTGATATGATCGAACGGCTTAGAGAGAGATCTGATTTGGGTTTAAAATTTTAACCCTAATTTTTTTTTTTAAATTTAAGAGCCCTATTGCAGCACTTTCAAGCACTGTAATTGGTAGCATCACTTTTTTTTTTTTTTTAGGAATGACCTATTGCGGCACTTTCTAAGCATTGTAATAGGCGAGCTCTATAGCCACATTTGATAAAAACACGGCTTTAGGTTGGTGATGGCCACATTTTTTAAACGCAGGTATAGGTCCTCTTTTTAAAAAAAATTAAAAAATTATTTGGTTGGACCTATAGCCATGCTTCTTGAACGCAACAATAGGCCCTATCCAAAAAAACGCGGCTAAAAACACTTAAAAATGCAGCTATAGATTTAACCTATTGCCACGTTTTAAAAATGCAGCTATAGGTCAATAGTTTAAGCTGCGTTTCTTAAAAACATGGCTAGAGGTTACTTGTAGCCGCATTTTCAAAAAAAAAAAAAAAAAAAAAAAAAAGGTGGCTATAGCTCGCATTTTTAGTAGTGTATATATAAAATATAAGGTTATAGATCATATAGTAAATAATATTCTATTGACACAAAATTTGATATGTGTTTAAGAGCATAAAGAACATACAATTCAACAGTTAGATTTTTTTAAATATGTAATAATGTTTATTTTATTAATTAAGGTTATAGCCTGAGACTACAACCAATTTTGTAATTAAATTTTGTCCATTAATTTATTAGAGATTAGTTAGTGTTGGACTATAACTTTTGTTTATGAGAGAATAGTCAACAAAATTTCTATTTGTTAAGGAATTACTTTAGAAACCAATTATTGACCTTATGTGACACCTTATTCACTTTTAAGGTGAAGCTTATAGGTGTATGGTCGTTGTCATGTGCCTAACTAATATATTGGGTTCAAAGCGTATTAGATCCTCTCCTTAACCATATCCACATCCTCAACTACTTTGGCTTTTCTCATGCTCTCATTTCTTATTCAAGATGAGCTAACTATATGACTCACTCTAAAATTTAGTGCTTCTTCTTGGACTTGTAATGTGAGCTAGCCAATAGTCATTAACTCCAAGTTTTTGACTCCTCAATCTCACAACAATTTATTCTAATGATTAATGATTTTTCCTACCCCACATTACAAAAAACTTTGCTTATAGTGGCTTTTTTTAGTGGCGTTCATAAAAAGCACCACTATAAGTACCCTATAGTGGCGTTTTCTAAAAACGCTACTATAGGCTTATCTATAGTCGCGTTCTAAGAGCTCTATAGTTGCGTTTTAAAACACCGAGTCTATAGCAGCATTTGCAAGGGCTTATAGTAGTGTTTTAAAAACGTCACTATAGGTCCCGGGAGTAGCATTTTATAAATGCCACTATAGGTCCAGGGAAAAAAAAGCCCAACCCGAAAAACAAATAAATAAAAAAATTTTGGAAGACCTATAGTGGCGTTTATAAAACGCCACTATAAGTCCTAGGTTATTCAAGGGCCTATAGTAGCATTCATGAATGCTACTATAGATCCTTTATAAAAATATAAAATTAAAAAAAAAAAAGCCAACAAAAAAAAAAATTAAAATTAAAAAATGACCTATAATGGCGTTTAGGTCTTACAAGGGCCTATAATGGCATTCATGAATGCCACTATAGATTCTTTAAAAAAAATCCCAACCGAAAAAAAATAATTTAATTAAAAAAGGACCTATAGTGGTGTTCATGAACGCTACTGTAGGTCTTGAGTCTTACAAAGGCCTATAGTGGCATTCATGAACACCACTATAGGTCCTAGGTCTTCATGGGCCTATAGTGGCGTTCATAAATGCCACTATAGATCCTTAAAAAAAAATCCCAATTGAAAAAAAAAATTAAAATTAAAAAATGACTTATAATGGCGTTCATGAACACCACTATAGGTCCTAGGTCTTTATGGGCTTATAGTGGCATTTGGAACGCCACTATAGGTCCTTACCCTATAGTGACGTTTATAAAACATTGCTATAGCCTATTTAAAAATAAATAAAAATCAACTTATAGCAGCATTTTATAAACGCTACTATAAGGTATGACCTATAGTGACGTTTCTGTAAAACGCCACCATAGATCTATAGTCACGATACAATAGTGACCTTCATAAACACCACTATAAAAAACACCACTATAGACTCAATTTTTTGTAGTGACCACGATTATTATCCAAATTGTCACCATATCTTTTTCATTGATTTGCAACATCAACACTCTTAAAATATATATAATCTAAAACTGGTTCAAATTCGTTCATGTGCAAGTTTTCAAACTCACTTCTGAATGTTTTAAAGAATCTTTCATGCTTGCTTGTATGAAGTTTCAACTTTCTCTAGCATGGGTTCATCCAATCCCTGATATATCAGCATAAAAGCTTATTGATCCTTCTTTTGAACATTTTGCAAGGATTTCTTTTCAATTGGCGTGAAAGATAATTCAACCTATGGCTTCACATAACTTTTTTACTCTTTCTCATGGATCTTGGGAACTAAGTAATGCTCTTATTTGGTAAGTCGTGGTAACTAAAATGACACTATCCCATCGGCAATTTTCATTCTCACCACAGATTTGTTGCCTCTAGTACCACTTTATTGGATGTTGGTGGGCTCAACACTTCAAAATTACACACAAACTCAAAAGTGTCTTCTTGTACTCTTGGTTACAAATGCAAGGATGCATGAGATATACATACTACACCATGCAAATGATAATTTCTACTACATTTAGGGCATGTGTTGGTATGGTTGTAATAGATCTTGTAAAGAATTGAAAATTCATGTAATTGGTTGCATTTAATTTCAAGAAATAGTTATTCTTGATATTGAAAAATAATTATTCATATTCAAAAGGATTATAATAAATGTTTTGTAGTATAAGTAACAACTTTTAAAATTAATATATTTTCTAAAATACAAACTTTTCATATTCATTTAATAATTATAAAAATAAAACATCATTAAAAATAATCTCTCTCTCTCTCTCTCTCTCTCTCTCTCTCTCTCTCTCTCTCTCTCTCATAATACACACTTTTTTATACAACAAGGATGTGAAGATGATTTTTATTAAAAAAAAAAATTTTTTTGATACTCATATTGATTTGAAAATGAACAATAATGTCAAATCTAAAAAAGTATTTATTTTAAAAAATATAATTATATAAGTAAGATACTTCATAAATATAAATTTGAATTTTATTCTAATTTTACAACCAAACATATAAATATGAATATTTATTCTATTACAACATCTTTTATTTCTAATAATAAAAACTATCATTCCTAGCTATCATAATACTAATAACTCAATTATAATCTAGTATATAAAACTCATGCTACCAATGAAAATTTAATTAAAAACAAATATAACTTCTAACATCATCATATATAAAACACCTGCAAAATATAATGGAAATAGGATGACTGTTTTATATAACTTTAATTTGTAGATATATGACCACGTACCTACGCCCCATATGCCTAAAGTCTAACAAATAGAATAGTACTCCTAGCAAGTAAAAAGAATAGTACGGTGATAGACCCATCACCTTGCACCAACTTTATTAGGTCACAATAAATTTTTCACAATTGTGTTAAGGTGATAGTGTGTACCTGTTTACCAAAAAAAAGATTGTGTGTACTTGGTATGCAATAAAAATAATATAAGTGCAGGTTTGCATGAAAGCGATGAATTACAAATCATAATATGCTATTTTAAAAAGTTGTGAAAAAAAAAAATTGTGAAATATATTTTATTTATAACATTGTTGTTCACAAAGCAAATACATTCTGACATAAAAATAGAAAAGAAAATTTTACTATATGTAAATTACTAAATATAAGATTAAAAAAATTAGAAGAATAAACAAGAATAAAAAGCTTAATTCTTTTAGTTATTTTGAAAATGTTCCCTATTAAAAATTGCTTGAATTTCATAATTCATGGTCATGATAATTATAAATAAATAAAGAAAGAGAGAAAACAACTTACGAAGGATAAATCTAACCTGGAAAGACCTTAACTATGTAGAAGTTGTAAGTATACTGAATATCTTGAGAAAATCATTTTTAAAATAATAAAAAATAAAAATTGGAGAATGTCATTTAGCAGATGGTGCTCCCTGAATCTAAAAAAAATGGTCTCTCATTATATGATAGTTGAAATTTAAGATTTTATTTGGTTAGGAGGATGAAATATGTTGGAAAGATAATAAAAAACAAAAAAATTTATTTTTTCACCCTTTGTATTTGATAGGAGGGATGGAAAAGTAAAATTATAGAAATTAAATTACTACTATACTCTTAATATAGTTTGAGATAGTAGGAAAATAGGGACAATTCACATCCTCTTTTAAACTTTATTTTCTCTCCATTTTGGGGAGATTATATTTTGGGGGCTTGGTGGAAAATCACCCACTCATTTTCCTTCTTCATTTTCTCTCAATCAAACAATAGAAAATACATATTTTCTCCTCCTCTTTGTCTATCCTTCTCATTTTCACACTAACCAAACGTAACAAAAGAGAGTAAACAACAAAAAAGCTGTGAATTTTCTCTTTTTTGAATCTTATCTTGACAATTGTCTAAAAAATCATCAATATATTCAGATGGTTCTTTGATCACATCAAAGTTTTTAAGTTTTCAACTATCTTTAAAGGTGATCAATCTAGCCATTAATTGAACTTGGGAATTTCTGCATGAAAGAACTTGGAAATTTCAAAACATAATATAGTGTTGAACTTAGAAATTTTAAAATATAACAAAGTGGCAAATTTGGTTGCACTATGTACAGAAGAACTTTTGTTGATTACCCAACAGTCAACCAATTTTATTTCGCAAATTTGAATATTATTTTTGCTTCAGAGTGTGAATTGCAACTAGTTGCATGCGTAACTCAGCACCTGTGTATCATTCTTCCAAGTAATGTGAGTTTTCTGAAAAGAACCTTGACCAATCAGCACGTGTGTAATAACTATATATATATATATATATATATATATATATTCGAGGCTTTTGAGCTGACAAAGAGAGAAAGAAGAAGAACCTATAGATCTTCCATTCAGTATAAACTATAAATCACAATATATTACTATTGTTTTTTCCTTCTTATGAATTATGAATTAGTAAAATTCAGGTAGACTTAATTTTGCATGTTGATTATTGGTAAATTCTTCAAAGGTCTTTGTTTTCATATACTATATATATTTCCACTTTCTCAAATAAGGTTGATATAAATTAGTACCACGTTAGAATTATGCACGTAGGATACACAACTTAATCATGAATTATATTTAAACCAAAGAAAATTGTTTAGTAATACAATTAAATTAAATGGAATAATAAATTAGATAGTTAAATAAAACAATAAAGTTATTTTAAGTTTTTTTTTTTTATTTTTTAGAAACACACACACACACACACACATTCCCCTATATATATGTGTATGTGTGTGTGTGTGTGTGTGTGTGTGTGTGTGTGTGTTTCTAAAAAAAAAGATACCCAGTGTTGTTGAGTTGTCCCACATTAATAAGGTATAATATCGAGAAGAGGTTTATCATTTGCTCTGCGACACTAACTGCCGCATGCAGTTTTGGTGTTGGCGTGTGAGTGTATAAAGTTATTTTAAGTTAAAAGGGAACTATGTTAACAATTTTAATGTACTTATAATAATAAACATGAAGAAATTATGTTGTACGATTTATAATATTTAGATTAAACTAAATAATACAAGCACAACATGTATGACCTAACATTTATTATTACAAAAAATTATAGTGGATATGTAATTAAAAAATATATATGTAACATAGATGGTGAAACTTCCTATATAAATTACTAAATCTATTAGTAGTAGAATTTTAATTGAATCAATACGTTTTTGAAATTGTGACAGTAGGGTTTCACTTGGAGAAAATAGGGTTTGGGGCACTTTTAAGTTGTGATATTGATACCGGTCAGTTATGATATTGATACCGGTCATTCAGTGCCCCAACATAGGGTTTGGGGCACTTTTAAGTTGTAAGGTCTATATTGACTTAAAAATTGACCTAACTCTCAATTTTTTTTATGGCACTAGTAGGTAGGAAAAATGGGTTAGCCCGAAGTTTCCACATGAGAGGAAATTAGGGCAAGAGTCTCATTAATGTACACTCTCTGCTATCTTTGCAGTCCTTTAGGCCCATTAAAATTGGCTCCTTAGTTTGGTGGTGACTACATATATATGTACCTACATTTTTTCAAAAGGCTAGTTGTTCTTCTAAATTCTAATTTCATTCAACTGATCTTTGGCTTGACTTAGGTCAGTTGCCCTCTCTATCTAATTCATTGATAGACAAAATATTTCATAAAAATAAAAGATAGAGAAAACATGAGAGATGGAGTATATAGTGTTTTGGTTACCATAAAATTTTCCAAATAATGGATTTCTAATTGTGGTTATTTGTTCATTTTTTGAGAGCTGAAATGACCTATCTCTAAAACCTAAAAACTTTTTAACATTTCTGATGATGCATTTGGGTGCCACGAGGGGCCGCAAGCATCAGGCAAGTTTATGTGGGAGGGGGAGCCAGGCCCCAAGCACTTTATCCTCTATGGGCAATGGAGGGGACTTTGGGAGTTACCGCATTGGGAGTTACCACGAGTCCCACATCACTTGAGAGGCGCCCCCACATGTGGTTTATAAGCCTCTAGGGCGACCCTTGGTGTACCATCACCTGCACATGTGCAGGTGATGGTACACCAAGGGTCGCCCCAGAGACTTATAAACCCTTGGTGGGAGTGCTCCCTAGCCGATGTGGGACTCCTCAGTGGTAACTCCCAGTGATAACTCCCCCCGTGGTAACTCCCAGCGGTAACTCCCAAAGGTCCCTAAACAAAAGGCTAAGGGGGATAAACCTCCTGTGGCCTGGCTCCCCCAGGAGGACATATACCTTGAGGGTGATGGTTCGCCCTCCCACCTAAAAGGCGCTTTTCTGATGATGCGTTTGGGTGCCACGAGGGGCCGCAAGCATCAGGCAAGTTTATGTGGGAGGGGGAGCCAGGCCCCAAGCACTTTATCCTCTATGGGCAATGGAGGGGACTTTGGGAGTTACCGCATTGGGAGTTACCACGAGTCCCACATCGCTTGGGAGGCGCCCCCACATGTGGTTTATAAGCCTCTGGGGCGACCACATGTGTACCATCACCTGCACATGTGCAAGTGATGGTACACATGTGGTCGCCCCAGAGGCTTATAAACCACATGTGGGGGCGCCTCCCAAGCGATGTGGGACTCGTGGTAACTCCCAATGCGGTAACTCCCAAAGTCCCCTCCATTGCCCATAGAGGATAAAGTGCTTGGGGCCTGGCTCCCCCTCCCACATAAACTTGCCTGATGCTTGCGGCCCCTCGTGGCACCCAAACGCATCATCAGAAATGTGCAGGTGATGGTACACATGTGGTCGCCCCAGAGGCTTATAAACCACATGTGGGGGCGCCTCCCAAGCGATGTGGGACTCGTGGTAACTCCCAATGCGGTAACTCCCAAAGTCCCCTCCATTGCCCATAGAGGATAAAGTGCTTGGGGCCTGGCTCCCCCTCCCACATAAACTTGCCTGATGCTTGCGGCCCCTCGTGGCACCCAAATGCATCATCATTCATTAATTTTAGTTTCTAAGTGTTAAGATTTAAAAATTATTGCTTCCTTATCCACATCACTGTCATATATCTACTAAAAAGTAGAAAAGATACTTCTACTGCATGCGTTAAATGTATCAATGCTCAATCCAAGTCAAGAACTAACTCCAATTTAATGCAAGTAAGGAAATCATAATTTTACTTAAATTGCAAGTCATTTAGCCCTAGGATATAAATATATATATATATATATATATATATATATAGCCTATTTTAAATACCCCTTAATATCTGATCACTAAAATTTTGTTAGTCCCTAAGATAATAATCAATTTTGTCCTAGACGCTGCGGTCCAAACTACCAGATTTCCTGTTCACTCTATGTATTAACTATTTGGACTTCTTTGTACTGGCTTTTAGTTGGTTTAATATATGTTTTCCTTTATTACCCAAAAAAGAAAAATACCCCTTAATAGGTTTACTATAAGGTTTAAATAAAGATGTTATCATCAAGGAAAATTATTAAGTACTCTCGAACACTACAAAAAACGGAGCCTTTAGGCCCCGTTTTTTTGGGCCACGTTTGCAAAAACGCGGCCCAAAACGGACTGAAGCCGCGTTTTTTCCAAACGCGGCCCAAAAAAAGATTTTGAGGCTGCGTTTTTAGACGCGGCCTCAAGCGTTTTTCTGAAGCCACGTTAATAAAACGGGACTTCAGTTTGGAATGGGGCCGCGTTTATTAAAACGCGGCCTCAATCTTGCCTATAGCCGCGTGTTAGACACGCGGTTTTAGGCTTTGTATATATAATACTTTTGACCGGGTTGAGCAAAATTTTTGCTCAACCCTAGCCTCATCATGTTGAGATCGGACCCCAGAGCTGCATCTCCATCTCCGAGTCTCTTACACACATCGGAGATGGAGGCTTGGAGCTCCAAGCCTCCATCTCCGATCTCCGATCCGAGATCGAGGCTCGGAGATGGAGGCTTGGATCTCTAAGCCTCGATCTCCGATCCAATCGGAGATGGAGGCTTGGAGCTCCAAGCCTCCATCTCCGATCTCCGATCCGAGATCGAGGCTCGGAGATGGAGGCTTGGAGCTCCAAGCCTCGATCTACGATCCGATCGGAGATGGAGGCTTGGATCTCCAAGCCTCGATCTGAGAGTTTTGCCAGAGCCGGTGGCGGCGTCGACGGCGACGTCCTTGTAGCTACAGAGCCGGTGGGTTTTAAATTTGCTGGGTTTTAAATTTTTGCTGGGTTTGTGATTAATTTTTTGCTGGGTTTGTGTTCAAATATTTGTGTTCTTGTTTATATTTGCTGGGTTTGTGATTAATTTTTTGCTGGGTTTGTGTTCAAATATTTGTGTTCTTGTTTATATTTGCTGGGTTTGTGTTTAATTTAAATTGCATTTATATTTATTGCTTTTTCAGAATTATTATTTTTTTGAATATTTTTGAATATTTTCAGAATTATTTTTTTTTAATAGACCTTGGTCTTAGGCCGCGTTTTAAACGCGGCCATAGACCTTGGTTTTAGGCCGCGTTTCTATAAGTGCGACCATAGACCCCGGAGGCCTATAGTCGTGGGGTTTAGGCCACATTTAAAAACGCGGCCTAAAAAACCGCGGCTATAGCCCTATTGGTCCTATAGTCGCGTTTTTCGGACCTTAAAACGCGGCCTAAAGTCCTTTTTTTTGTAGTGGAAATACCATAAATATATAGTCTCTCCTCTCACATTAATGGTAGATCCCACCATGAATATAATTAGTAGGACCCACCATTTATGTGAGAAGAGAAAATACGTATTTATAGTACTCTGGGAGTATACAATAATTTTCCTATCATCAATGGCTTTTTGTACTGGTGCGAATGTAGGCCTTTAAGGCCAAATCATGTTAATTACCCGTGTAATCATTCTTCTTCTTTTTGCCTTCTTTCCTTTCTTCTTTATATTTTCCCAAGTATTTTATTATGATACCATACTTATGTACAATCTTTTTGGACATAAATTCAAAGTCAGATTTTATCTTTTCTAATAGCATGTGTGAACATATCAAATCCCAAAATGTCAATAAGGGAAAAGAGCGCATGCAATTCTTGTTATCTCTAAATGTTTTTGGTACATGTGTTTAAACACATGTTTTCAATTTTTAAATAATATTACATGTATTTTCACTCACTTTTTTATCTACACGTATTTTCAAAAAAAACAAATAACGTTATTAGAATAACATTACCAAATAGGTCCTAAATAATTAAATAATGTGAGATTTTAAATATATTATTTTTCTTTAATTGTTGCATGTCGAGGGTTATTTATTTGGCCACTTAATTCAACAGTAATAGCATCCCACTTTCACTGGGGAAAACGAATGACATATAAGAGAATTGCTTCTCATTGTGTACTAAAAATTATATAATAAAAAAAAATGTAATTTTCTAAACAAAACTAGCGTTTCCTTATGTCCTACATTGGGAAGTTAAGTGTATTTATAATTCAATTACATATTTGTCTTGTAAATCTTCTAAGCAATTAGATTCAAATGAACTACAAAAGCTTCTCTGGTAATCAAAAGCACTCTAGATTCTAAAGGAAAATTTCTCCCATTTTATCTCACTAGTCACCACTATGAGAAGGTATTTGATATCAAATGATACTATGTCAATAGTATCAAAATTCAATAAATGTCAAACATTCAGCAAAAAATAACTATCTCACTAACAAATGAAAGACAAGTGTTAGTGAGCAGTTATTTTTACATACATGTCTCTCATTTATTAAATTTTGATATGAATAACATGGTACCATTTGATACAAAATATTTTTTCTACCACCACATAACATATTAATTTTTTTATTAATTTTTTTTCTTCTAAGAAATAGATTATAGCATTGATTTTTTTTTTTTTTACAAAAATTGCAACAAGATACATTTTATCCCACAAACATATGCAGATACTTTCTGTTTTTTTTTACCTACAAATTTATATTGGACTTCAACTTACGAGCTTCTGTAGAGATAGTGGAAAGTTGGGCTGGATGACCTGCCTTGGGTTACGTACACCAACAAAAAAATAAATGCTGCCTTGGGCTAAACTTCAATGCAGCCCATGCTCATACCATGTCGATCTATACAGTTTGTTTGCTCATATCCAGTGACAAAATTAGGAATTTTTTTGCAGGACAAGTTAAATATATAAAAAAAATTATAAAATAAAAGAAAAAAATCAATAAATAAAAAAATTCTTTATTTCATAAATTAAATTTAACTTAAAAAAAATTGTGTCTTATGTTCTTTCATGATATCAAAATAATTTATAATTAGTTATGGACTAAATTTGTTAGTAATCTCTTTTAAAAAGTATAAAGCTTTTGTCTATGTGCAATTTGACAGAACTAAAAAATTGAGGTATAAATTTTTCTATATTCTAATACTTCAATAAAATAATTACACGTGCTATACTTAATCAAATATGATTATACAATGAAAAATAATCATGTTTCCTCTTAATTTATTACTAGCCTCATCACACGTACTCCGCATGTAGTGCGATAAGGCTCTTTTTTAACTTTGAGTTTAATGTGTAATTTTTTAATTTAATATTATCTATTGTTGGTGAGGTTATACAGAAAGAGACTTTTAAGAAACTAAAATTTATGATTTTGAAAATGAGTAAATGGCTAGGTTTAGTATGTGCTAATTTTTAGGAAAAAATGTATTATGTGAGATATATTTAAATAGAGAGTGTGTGCTAATTTTTAGGAAAAAAGTTTCTCCAATAGTTTTTTGTTTTTTGTTTTCGAATTTTGTTGTATTACAATTTTAACCCTATTTTTAATTTTTTAGGATTAAGGATTATCTAATTAGATTAGGGGTATTTTTGACATTTTTTGAAATCCAAACTAACTTTCAGAATCCGCTTAATATATAGAAATTAAGCAACAAATTCAACTATTTAAGCCAATTAACTGGAATATGTAGTCAAGATTATCATAAGCTAATTATAACAAGCCAACATATCACCATATTATATATGTAAAGCAATAAACAATAAATAAAGAACACATGATGTGATGATTAAATTGAAAACCAATGGAGAATCTCCTAAGAAAAAACCACCATGGGGTAATCCCAAGAAGGAGTTCACTAAATGGAATTGAATTTCACAATATGAGATAAACCCTTAACCCTAAAATCTACACCAAATAGATGACCTTATTGATGCAACAACACAATTTGCTCTAAGCCATTTGGACTCTTTTATTTTGAACACCTTCCATGAATTAGGTTCATGACTTTGTTAAGGAGAGAACATCTTGGGGATACTCCAATTGAGTAGTTAATATAAGATATAAGGATACCACTTATCCCAAATATTTAAACCTATAATTTTGAGCTTAATTGTGTTATATTAACCACTCACCCTTAATTATCATTATTATTTCATGTGGAACTTTAATTTACTCACATGTGTATACCTAACAATCTACTATATATAATAATTCTCCTTGCTCTCTGAACTTATTGGTTGATGATATTTAGGTTTAGGTCTTTTATTATTGTTGAAGAATACAACAGAAACTCTTTAAATCTAATTGTGCATAATAGACCCTTATATAGTTTTGGATGAAAAGCTTCAATTTTGATGTAACAATTGACTTATTTAATACACATAAGGCTCTAGAGCTCGCATCTCAATTGAAGAAGCCACGAAAACCTTATTTCAATTGATCAAGATGCGATCAAAAGTCTAACGAAACGAATGCCTTGATCAATCAAGTGACACTTGAAATATTCATTTCATCTTTCTTAAGAGTTGCTTCTTGGACACTTGTTCTTGAACTTATTATGATACATTATAAACTCTAGTAAGATTTCAAGTAATTGAATTTGTCAACCTAGAACCTGCCTCCCACTCCTTTCCCCCATTGTTTTCCACGTTGTTTCTCTCTCTTTCTTTTTTTTCCCCCTCACTTTTAAGTTAACGTTTGGCATGCATTTTTTGTACCCCAACTCCATTTTTACCTAGTAAAATATTTAATAGGGGCATTTGAGTAAATTTTTACAAACAATATTTTTATTCTCAACAAAATAAAAATGTTTTTTATCCCTCTACTTTTCCACCCTCAACCCAAACATCATGAGGGAAAACAAAAATCTCTTTTATCCCCCTACTTTTCTATTATATCTCTATTTTCTATACTCTCATTTTTCCATCTTACCAATGTTTAGTTGGAGTGAAAATATGAAGAATGGAAAATGGGGAAGAAAACAATTTTCTACTCAAGAAAACAAATTTCACACAAATCTCATGAAATCACTAAAACATATCGTAGTAGATCATATAATTAGAATAAACATTTTGTAAATAGGACCGAGTTAAGATATCTAGAACTGCTATCACCTATATTGGTTCCTCTCATGTTACTATTCGTACTGAACAAACTGAAATCTGATTTCACCCAACCATGGTCGGTTGGTTCATGTTCATGATCATCATGGTTAGTTTGATCAATAACTTGTTACATATGGAGGAACTCCAATTTCGCCACAATGGAATAGCCAAAAGAGACGAGGTTGAATTTTGAAAAATTGTTGATTACTATGTTTTTGAGAGAGAAGAAAGCAAGAAGGAAACAAAGAGTGCTGTTTATATACATGAAATTGTAACTATATAATTTGTTTCCAAATGGGAGAGGGAGACCTATGCAAGTTGAAGTTTTGTTTAGTGTTTGCACAGCATCGAACACTCCCAATTCCTCGTCAAAAAGTAGTTTTTATTGGCAAGTGTGTGTTGGATAAAGATAAACCAATTTTGAAAATCCTAGCATATGTCATAAAAGTGTTAATTTTTTTTTTTAAATTAAAAAGGAGTCTCCAATAAAGACTCATCGACCTTACACCACATAATAGCAAAAAGTAATATCACCTGTACCACTGGGGTCTTGATGAGGCTATCACTTGAACTGCTCATCAAGTGAAGCAATAGGTCCATAACATTTTCACAAGAATTTTATAACAAATTTTAGGTGGCAAACTTTAATTGGATATAATATGGACCTACCACCAAAATCTACTTTGTTGTCCATCACTAATTGCTATTAACAACTTTTTTTTAGAAGAAAGTATGTTACCATTATTAAATCAAAACACCAATATCGGCTTGAACAAAATTCAAAACTTGGTATGGAACATCCTTCATTCATATAGTACATTTTGGATAGTTAACTACTAATCTAGCCAAAATGTGAGTAAATTTATTGTCATCTCTCTTAGTATGAGAGTGAGACAATTTTGAAAAGGAACTACATAAGAGGCTAGCATCCTTAAGTAATAACCCATAAGCCGCTGAATTCGATTCTTCATTTTCCAAGGCCTTAATTACTACATTCGAATCTCCCTCTAAAACAACCTGATGCATTCTAACCTCCAATCCGAACTCGAAGGCTTTACTGGCTGCCAAGGCCTCCACCTCGACTACTTAATAGGCTTGGAGTAACTATTGCACCAAAGGAAGCAATAACCAACCCTTGGTTGTTTCGGATAACAACTCCAATACTCAATTTGTTTACCTCTACAAAAACAGTTCCATCGTAATTAATCTGGACAAAATCCGATGAGGGTGGCTGTCACGACCCAAACCTGTACTTCAGAATTTAGAGCATGACCGGCATATTAATATCAAATTTACCTCAATACTAACACAAACCAACCTAAACTGAAGGTGTTTATCAAGAATTTGTTTCTTGAATTCCTGCTTATTTTCTTGCATAAAAACCATAATATACAAAAATGATGAAAACCTTGAACTTCATCTCATTTGAACTTTGCAAGATTACCACTTGGTTGAAATCTCAGGTATTCGTATAAATATTATATAGCTAAATGTTTAGCAAAACCCTTATTACAATCCTAACCCCAAAGACATACAACTGGGGTTCAAAACAAACTAAGGTTCCGAATTATATCTGTGCTCAAATAATCAAATACATCTTGATTTCTCCTATACAACAAAAGAGCTAAACTACTATACAACAAAAAATATATATTCTAACAAACGAGAATCACAGAATCCTTGCCACCTCTAATACTCTTGCTGCTTCCAAAAAGAACCTATGCATTGAAATATAATAGGGTGAGATGCAAAGCCCAATAAGGTTTTACGCTCCATGGGCCTTTAATAAGAATACATGTAAATCAAATATTTTATGGATATGCCAGTGGTGTGCTGTCGCAAGTAACCAAAAATAAAACCTATACTCCTAAAAATATATGTAGTAGTGCGAGTAAGGATCGTTCCCACGGAGAGTATCTAGCCTAGTTTTATGCCACGTGAACACGGAGGGGGGGGGGGGGTTTGAGTATAATGAAAACAATTTTAAGAAAAACAACTAGAGAATAATTCAAATTAAAATATCGAAATCAATCAAAAGAACAAACCTTGGTCTAAGTCAACATCCACCACCGGAATTTTACAACTGATCATTGATGCAAATATATATCAATTCACACTTTGAATATTCACCGTTGGAATTATTTTCCTATCTCTCCTTAGTCGCAGTTAATTAGAAAACAAGCAATCTAATTAACCATAACTACTAAACAACCCAAGACAAGCGCTAGAGGTTTAATCTAGTAGCAGCCTTAAGAATTAGAGAGATTGGTGAAACTAAACAACACAAGCACAAGCGGTCGTATTTAATTTAATTGTGCGTTCTTCCTAAGATCTAATAATTTCTGACGCAGCAAATCATTAAATCTTGGTTGCTTCACAAATTAGAGAGATCAAACAATTACGGATTTGATATCTAACCTAGCAGTAGATTGCAATGAATAATTAACTAGTAGGCCTCCTAGTAATTAAACAAGACAATCATGAAAATAAGCATAGAAGAACATCCAATATTCAAAGCATAGATTGAACAATAAAAACAAATTAGATCTCACAGTTTTATTGATTCCGGGGCTTCAGTTTCCTTCAACCAAGTATAAAAGTTTAGCCACGCAGGGCCATGACAGAAAACTCAAAAGAAAAAATAAGAGAAGATGGGAGAGAGAGAGAGAGGCGTGTGTGTGTAATTCTGATTTCTCCTCCCTTTTTTTACACGTTAATTCCCCCTTTCCCAAGCCTACAAAATCTCCTAAAAATATTCTAAATAATAATATTCAAATCTGACTAAGTAAGGAAAAATATTAAAAATAAAACAAAGCCCTAATATAACTAGGAAAGTGGTGTTTTTCAGTTGGAATTTTCGTGCATCAGATCTGGAAGCTTCCATAAATAAATCGCATCAGATTACAAATTAGAATTGTAGGCAAAGGAACATTCCAGAACGTCAACAGTGCAGGTGCAGCAACTTCAAGCCCAATTTCGACCTTGATGCGGCCCGTATCTCTCAAAACTCAAAACATAAAAGTTGTAGATCTTTGTCTTAGCGTTCCATAGCATCTTGAATCATCTCAATTGGAGCTCAGATGAGAGAGTTATGCCGAGATTACGAAGAGATGTCAAGGCTGTCCAGAATCGCCCAATCAGCTACGTTTTGCACTTAATGCCTCCATTTGCACCCTAAATCAAAATATAAGAATAATGAGTATATTTAGGCACCAAATAAGTGTAAAAGACTAAGCATTAAGAGAGAAATATATGCTAATTTGCATTCTCATCAGCCAGCTTTAATAAAATAACCTTCATACTATTCATATTGTTCTTAAAATAACTTATGAGCTTTTAGATGAAAATACTTCATTTTCCTTGCAGATAATAACAAAAGAACATAATAAGGAACATAAACATAATTCAGTAACCTTATCTTTAAAAAGACTGTAAAATATTTTATCATAAACTTCTCATTAGACTTATAACACGTTCAATATACCTTTCTTATTATCATACTTTTCTTATAATTTCTAAATAGCTTAATAGCTCAATTATATACATATTAGTTAGTTCAATTGTAAGTCTGTCACAACTTTGGGAAGTTTCTAGCACAATGTGCTAGGCATCCAACATTCCCCACAATGTTAGGTAATCTCGAGATCATATCTTAATACATATCTTCAACCATGAGGGTAGGTTGGCATCCTTCACAAGTTAGCAGTTACCAACAAGGGTGGGTACAACAAAGTCAGTCCCACTTTTAATGGCCAATCAGAATTTCCATGGAAATACCAGTACTATAACCCCTACTGGTTGAGTTCAGATCATAACAATGGAATAACTGAAAACTATATTTTTCTAATAACTTTGCTTTTACATAAATGTTTCACAATAGTAGCATACCCACTTCATTCTTAAAAATTATGTTCGTGATATAAATAATAGCATCAATGTGCTAAAATTATCATGTATATAAGATTGAACAATTCACGAACATATATTTTACTTAAATCATGCTTATATGTAATATCTCCAATTAAAAGGTTTTAATGCATAATAGTTTTTTAAACAATTTTTATACTTATCAAACGCACATGTTCCCTTACCTGAAAATAGAAGACGCAAGAGATTTGTACAAGAAGAACTCAAGTGTCCATGTTCTCGTTCTTATTACCTAAATGAAAGACCAAAACTTATTATTGACAAACTATTCCTAAGTATATAAACTTATACCTCAATCACAACCTAACTCTCAAACTCAAGAAAATCTTAATTCTCATCACATAAAGTTTCCCCAAAAACAAGGTACATTCACCATACACATTACATACCAAAACATAGAGAAACCAAGGCATAAGAATTCATCCATGATAGAAATGCAAATAGATAAGCATATTAAATTATAGCTCAAAACATTCGACCTAACTTCAAAATTAAATCCACAAAGTCAGAGTATCCTTCACTATTTACTGCTCATTCCAGCAGCACATGCCTCATTTGTAAAATACAAATGGGCTGTCAATACACATCCAAATGTCATGTAATTTTACAGAACTACTCCCTTGGATGTCTAGTATATACCAAAAAAATTTTGGAGTCAAAGAATAAAATTATGATTTATTAAAAATCATACAAGGCAACGTACTCAAATTTGTCCTGACTGAATTTCATGCAACTTAAAAATTAAACCATTATTTTTATATCAATTCAAATGCTGTGAGACCACTTCCATTACAACTATATGTGTCTTAAGATTCATAAAAACTATTCCAAGAATCCTAATTCACAAAAATGATTTAATACATATTTTTCTTGTTGTAAACATCAAATCTGTCACAGTGATAACTTTAGCATATGTTCTTACAAAATCATCAACTAATAGCAATAGGCCTTCATTTCATTTGGGTAATTTTATACCTATACCAAACATATTAAAATACCTTAATAAGCATCCAAATGACCAATTTAATCAATCTTTCAAATTACTAAAACAGAATCACAAGTTCAGCTTCTAAAATCAGAATAGAGAACAAAGAAGGGAAAATAAACAAAACAATTATACTATCAAAATACCCATAATAAGATATAGTATTATCTACTTACTCACAACCTTGGAAGCTGAAACTTTAGTGTTAACCCTTTAATTTCTTCTTTAGAGAGGGATATATTGTTTCGGTGAGAGAGGGAGATGTTGCCGTGTGAGAGCAAAGAAAGAAGAAAAGAAAGAGTAAAGAAAGATGAACCAAGAAGCTGTTCTGGAGCAGCAAAGAAGATAAGAGAAATTGACTTTGGGGTGAGGAACGTGTAATGCTAAGGGAACAGACCAAAAGGGTTGATGAGTCACCCCTTTAAACTTTAAAATTTACTTTCCACTCCTTATAAGCTTAGATCTCTAGAAAGACCCAAAGAACAATATAACTTTGCATATATATATCATTACCTTTATAAAACTTCTTTCTACAACATTAAAAGAGCATATATCTTCTATAATATCACAATATCAAAGTTTTATGCACTTAAATTAATTAAAATAATAACAAACATATAAACTCATAAAATTAATTATGCAATTAGGTTGGGGTGTTACAATGGCTGCCACTTAACTCATTGTTGATGCTCATGAGGTGGCAAAGGTGGCAGCAATGCTTTGAACTCCTCATGTCTGTCTTTAGCTAACTATGCTAGGTTGCCTGTGCGACAACATGGTCACTGGAGGTTGACCTGGTTCCTTTGGTTCCATATGGACCAAACTGTCATGGAAAAAGTTTAGGAACTTTGTTGTTCTTCAGAATCCATGTAGTCAGAGCTTTGAAATCCATAAATACAACTTAACTCCAAAAATCCCATGCCTCCTCAACTATCCAGATTACATCAAGCTCGAAGCATGACAAGAGTGCATGCAGTGGATTCTCCTCAATCACTTCACATCGATCACAAGTCAAGTTTGGGATGATAGTACGTTGAACTTATTTACTCTCCATCAGAAAAGAATTTCTACAAGCCCTCCAGATCAAATTCTTCACCTTGTTTAATCCCCATATACCCTTCCATAATTCCTTCTCCAATTCTGGTAAATCGCCTACATTGTCAAAGGCAGCTTCTTCCTTGAAGAATCGATAACTCGATTTGCAAGTGTATTTTTCCATTTTGCATTATAGGCTAGAAAAGAGATTCATTCACCACCACTCAAGACAAAGGTATGTTCATAATTGCTTCAGCTTCTTAAGGCACAAAAATTCCTTCAACCATGCCATTGTTCCATTGTCTTGTATCCATATCTATGAGACAATCCACTATTGCTGTCTCCACAGATTCTACCATTGGTGATGAAGCAGAAATTCACCTCGTCAGTATGTTCATTGTCAGTATGATGGACGACCTGAAATCCTGTGTCACAGAAAGCACTTAATAGATAAATGCACCGATTTAGGGCTTGCCAAGGACCCTCCAATACTTAAGTTAGCTTATTCTCTTTTGGAAAATCTGCATTTTGTATGGAAATTGTGTGATCGTTTTTTATTACCTATCTTTCTTGGCTTTATATAGCCTAATGTTGAGTTAATACTCAGTGCACCATTATACTGCAGCTGGAGTAATTAATGCTTAATGATGGCAAATTAATCCCAACATTTTTTGTTCATAACCGACCCTTAATTTCATATTATTGGATGAGGGTAACAGTTCCGTGCTATTCATTGCTTGATCATTAACTATTGTCTGGAATTCATGCACTTACGTTCGTTCATACTTTTACTCGTCACTGTCGTGGATGGTTTGCAAGAAACAGACGACCATTTACATGCTTCTCGTCAATTGGGAAAGAGATTTTAATTGGGTGTTTTCGAGGAAGCCAAAGGTGTTGCCAAATTTTTAATTGACTTCCTAAAACACAAGCCTCATTCAATGACCTCCCTACCTTGTAAGATGGATTTCCATGCATAGGAGCCCAAGGCCGATTCTTTAGCCTCCATGAAAGAGAAATTAGGGAAAAATCGTGTCTTAAAAATACGAAAAAAGAGAGAATGCATGTTATGTAGCAGCCTCCAAGTTTGTTTTGCTAGCAAAGAATCATTGAACAAAGTTAGGTCTCTAAAGCCTATCCCACCCACCATCTTGGACTTCGTCAACTCCCCCCATTTAAGCCAATGGATTTTATTTTGTCACCTTGTTATACCCACCTGAATTTTTTGATTTAGGCTTCAATGTCATGGTAGAGACCTAAAGGAAGTTTGAAATAGCCCATGACATAAGTAGGTATAGCCTGAATCACTGCTTTGATCAAGACCTCTCTTCCTGCTTGAGATAAAAATTTTTCTTCCCATCCCCGCAATTTCCTCTAAACTCACTTGTTGATACAGTTGAAGTTAGCTTTTTTGTCTTTGTCAACAAGAGCCGGAAGGCCTAGATATTTTTCATAAAACTTGATTTCTTGGACTCCCAAAACTCTCTTGATGTCCTCTCTGACACCATCAGGAGTGGACTTGCTTAAAAACAGGGTTGTTTTCTCCTTATTGATTTGTTGGCTTGATATGCTTTCATACTCCGAGAGAAGTTTTAGGACATTATTGTATTTGTCTGAATTTGCTCTACAGAAAAGGAGGTTGTTATCTGCAAAAAAAAAAAAAAAAAACAAATGAGTTAGCTTTGGGCCCCTTTTACAAAGGGAAAAACCTTTGATCTCACCCATTCTCGTTGCTTTCTTTATAAGGCCATGTAATCCATCAATGTATAAAAGAAAAAGGAAGGGGGATAAGGGATCTCCTTGCCTTAATCCTCATGAGGGATGGATGATTCCTTTGGGTTCACCATTAATTAGTTTCAAGAAGGAAATTGTTCTCACACACACCATTATAAGGTTCACCCATCTTGAACAAAAACCCATTTTTCTCATAAGTTTTTCCAGTAAAACCCACTCCACCTGGTCATATGCTTTACTCATGTCTAACTTTGGAGCCATAAATCCAAAGCTACCAGAACTGTGATTCTTCGTGCAATGTAAAGTTTCAAAAGCTATCATTATGTTATCCGTGGTGAGTCGGTTTTTTGCAAAAGCTGATTAATGCTCAATTACAAGAGAAGACAAAAAAATTTTCAACCTATTTGCTAGGACTTTTGAAATTTTTTATTTTTTATTTTTTTTATATAAGACACTACACAAACTAATGGGTCTATATTTAGAAACATATATTGGGCCTTTTACTTTTGGAATGAGTGATGAACGCATGATTAATTGGGTGAGGTAATATACCTGAATTCAAGCAAGATAGGATGGTGTGGGTTACCTCATAATCCATCATCCCCCAAAAGTGTTGGTAAAAACAATGTAGGCATGCCGTCAAGGCTGGGGGCCTTTAATGGAGCCATTTGCTTTAGTGTCGTTGAGACTTCTCATTTCATAAAATCACCTATTAAATTACCAATTGTCCCAAAAGTTTAAATTATCAGGAAATAGTGAGTTTAATCACTTAACCATAATTTTAACACTCTCCCTCACTTGTAGGCTTAAACTTCCCCTTAATAAGTGGGGGCCTAACAATGGGGGATTTTACATTTTAAATGGGAGGTAGAACGAATATAGGGATCGAACTTAAGATCTTCTGTTCTGATACCATGTTAAATTTTTAATTGTCCTAAAAGCTTAAGCTATCAAGAAATGGTGAGTTTAATCACTTAACCATAATTTAAACAGGAGGTTGTAGATAACTATGTAAGAGTCATTCAACATACCCAATCTTCTCTAGTCGAACCTGCTATTGACCCATATCATCTCTTAAACCTTGAATAAAGTTCTTCCTAAAACATTGAGTTGCTTTGGTGTGAAAGAATTTGGAATTGCTATCTCCCTTACTCAGCCAAATGACCTTAGATCGTTGACACAACATACGGTTCGCCCTATCCAATAGGACATTGATCTCTGATTTTTGTGATTTAACTCGAGATTTATTTCCACTTCTCATAGCCTCTTTTTCAGCAATCACCAGTAACCTCTTCTTCTTACAATTCAAACCTGACACTCCAACTAAAGTCCAAGCTACCTCTGTTGTCTCCCCATGCCGAGAATCTAACAACCACATCTTCTCAAACCTAAAGATTTTTTTTCCTCAATGGTAAAATCTAGACTGGACATATTTATGTGGAGTGGAAGATGATTAGAAGAATCACATGTAAGATGAGAAATTTGAGAACCTGGAAATTGATGAAACCAACTATTTGATACCAAACCTCTATCCAACTTCTACCAAATGGAATGACCATAGTCGAAGTGTTTGCTCAAGTAAAATTAGGACTGACAAAACCCAAATCCATGAATCCACATTCATCAATAACATCCCTAAAAAGTTGCATTTGACTGTGGCTCTTTAATGCTCCCCTAAATTTTTCACTCTGCTTTGTAATTTAATTGATATCTCTCGTACAAAGACATGGAATGTTAGGCCAAGAATTCAACCCTCTGAGTTGCTATTAACAACTTGACACTTAAGTTTTTTTGTGAACTTATTATAAAATTTTTGTAAACATAGCATTTATTCATGTGGATTGACAATTTATATTTAATGGTTTAAAAAAAAAAATTGTAATGGTGTTTTCATTTTTCTCCTTTATATTTATTTTAGATTTTTTCATTATAATCTTTAATAATATTTGATATATAGTTTTCAAAATATCATTCCATTCATATATATATATATATATATATAGATATATATATATATCTATATATTAAGAGGATTCAGAAAGTTAGTTATTATTTTTTGACTTTCAAAAATATTTCTAATTTAATTAACTTAAAATTATTCCAAAAACATAAATAGGAAGTTAAAACTGTAAATTGATAAAAATTAAAAACCTATCTATGTTTATAAAACTAAACCATGTTCTATAAAAATTCCCACTTCCCCATTTACACAACTAAAACTACCTCATGTTTATATATATATATATATATATATATATATATTTTTTTTTTTCTATGACATAACCATATCCCTTAACTTTTCCCTTGAAATTTGAAATTTGAAATTTATAGAAGTCATAAAACTCAAATTGGAAAGAGAAATGATATGTTCATAACATTTTTATAATATTTTTACAACAAATCTTAAATTTGAAATTTATAGAATTCTATAAAACCTAAATTTGAAAGAAAAATGATACATTCACAATATTTTTACAACAAATCTTAAGTACTAGTTACCACTCTTCAAGAGGAAATTTCACATATATATACACTTAAATTATTTATTTATTTATTGATTTATTTATTTTTTGAGAATTATATATACGCCTAGATTAGATTAGATTAGGCTAGAATAGAATTCTATCACGGTAAAAAAAAAAAAAAAAAAATAATAATAATAATTACTGGTTGCCAAATGCAATTTCCCGTTCGAACCTCTTTTCTCCTCCACGACGGAAACGCTCTTTCCTCTCTTCACCAAATCCATCCTCTCGCTAAGCACTTCCTCCCATTTCTCAACCGCACCCTTTCCCTCCTCCCCAAACGCCTCTCCTCCTCTTCAAATGACCGATTTTCCCTCGTCCTCCTCAACATTTACCAACTCTGCCTTACTTGCTCGGATTCCCTCTCTTCCCACCTCTCTTCTAAACCCTACTCCGTTCTCGTCCAGAGGCTTCGCTTGTTACATTGTATGGAGGGATTGGGGTGGTGCTGAGGCCGAGGGGGTTAGGGTTTTGCGTTTTGGAGAGCTTTAGAGGGATGAATTTTGGTGTGGAAAATGGCGGTGGAGATAAGGATTTTGCATTGTTGGTTCTGGAGGTGGTTGCAACTTGCAACCATGGTGAAGTGTGCCGCGATGGGCCAGAGTAAGATTGAGGCAGGGTATAGGAGGGTGATTGGTTTGGTTGAGGAGGTTTGGCCGTGGCTTAGGTATGTGAGTTTTTTGAATTTTTGGAAGATTGTGTTTGGTTGCTAGGAAATTGTGGGAAATTAAAGGAATTTGATATGTTTGGAGGTTTTAATTATTTGGAACTTGTGAAATATGCACTAATTTTGACTAGAATGGGGCTAACATTACTGACCTTTTAGTTGTGTGAGTTTTGATTGTTTGAAAGGTTCTGTTTGATTGCCAAGAAAATGTGAGAAATGATTGGAAATTGATATTTTTGGAGGTTTTAATTATCAAACTTGTGAAATGTACACCAATTTTGACTAGAATTGGGCTAAAATTTCTAACCTTTTAGTTGCTTGAGTTTTGATTGTTTGAAAGGTTGTGCTTAGTTGGTGAGAAGGTGTGGGAAATGAAAGAAAATGCGTTTTGAGATTTTAATTATTTGAAACTTGTGAAATATGCACTAATTTTAACTAGGATGGGGCTAACATTACTAACTTTTTAGTTGCGTGAGTTTTGATTGTTTGAAAGGTTGTATATGGTTGACAAGAAAGTGTGGGAAATGAAAGGAGAGGAGATAGAAGCCTTTGGGAGTTTAATGAAATGCAGCTTCTGAAATATGCACTAATGTTAGCTAGAATGGGGCTAGCAATGCTTAATTTGTTAGTTGCATGAGTTTTGTTTATTTGAAAGGTTGTGTTTGGTTGCCAAGGAAGTGTGGGAAATGAAATGAAAGGAAGTTGAAGCCTTTGGATATTTTAATGATTTGAAACTTCTGGATTATGCATAATTTTGACTAGAATGGGGGTAACATTACTAAATTTTTAGTTGAGATGAGTTTCTCTAATGGCTTAGAGATTTGGACTAAAATTTTATATCTATGTTGAAGTTTTTGAAGCAAAGATTGTGTTTGGTAGTAAATTTATGCCTATATGTGTGTTTATAGGTTTAAAGTGCTTGTTCTGTTTGTTTGGACCAAGATGACTAGTGCAATGATTGTTTGATTGAATTTATATGTGCTAGGGTATTAGATGCCAATGCATATGAGAACTTGCACAGGGCGCTTGTGACTTACCTGGGGAAATGTACCTTATTTTTGGTGGGGGAGCTAGCATGTTTTGATGGGGATCTAGTACTTGCATTCTGCTATGCTACAATCTCCGAGTATGCAAAGTCATCATTAAAAGGTCAAATTTACAAGGTGACCTGTGTCTGATTTTTGGCAATATGTGTTATGAAGGATCTTTATGTTTCTTAATCATCAGTCAACATGCAGGTTGCCCTGTGGATATGTTCATTTTGTTCTTGCTACCAGAGAATAGATCGTTGCTCATCATTGACATATTAATGTGTGTGTTGGATTCCATTGCCTGTGAATGCAAGGTAATATCGATAAAGTGTGTACACGAGATAAGTTTTAATGAATCAGGCATATGGTTCAGGTAAGACTTTTATCATCAGTATCACCTATGTCCATGTTTAAAGCAAAAGACTTGGCTATAATGTTATCTTCTCTAATAACACATTTTATAATATGGAATATTATATCTATACAAATATAATATCATATACAAGTAAGATGATCACTGGCTTCTTGTGTCATGTCTCATGTGTATCAAATTAAGATTGTGTAGTAGGGGAGAGATTTGGCCATAGAAAAAACAAATCCTTGTCAATTATTTTAAACACATTATAATATGACCTGACCTGAAATTTCTTCATATTGGATGCCCCCATACCATTCTATCCTCCTCTACCCATCGAACTTTAGTCTCATACAACATATACATGAATATCAATTGACTCTAAATCCTAGTCTTTGGCTAACCTAGTAAACTTAGGTATCCGAGTAACACACTCAAAAGATAAGTCTAGACAAATTAGGCACAGTTGCATTTGTGTTAGCAGCAATATAAAATAATTTTGAGTAAGTATCTTTCATTAGCATATCACCGTATCATCAATCATTCCAAAAGCAAATTCTAGAACAATTTCCAACTTCATATCTAATAACATAGAGAATAAATCTCATCCATCTCTGATAAATTTTCACACTTCCATATTATATGAACCAGCAACTACCTCAGAATATCAATGATCCCATTGAACTCCATACTTTTTATCTACTATCCTCCTCCATAAATTATTAGTTTGCACAATCATTATGAGAAGATTACTTTTAAATTTTATTGCATTGTCTAGTAATTTTATGTTTTGGAGACGGGATTTAAACCCATGACCTCAAGGTATATTTTATTTTTCCAGTTCGAAGTGGAAAAAACCAGAATAGAGTATGTTGAACTTGTCTCTTATTGTGCCAATAATGGTTGAACTTCAAGTGCAAACTTAAGTATTACAATGGTGACACTTCTAAACAAAATAACAGATGATTCCCATCAGGTATTTTGTTGATGTAGTCTATATTGTGCATTTTTCATTTGTGGTGTTATTTGCATGTCCCACATTGTAAGTTTAATCAAATTTGTTTGGCAGGCTAGATCTCCATTTGATATGATACTGAGGCTTTATGCAGCTGGGTTGCACCTTGTCAATTCTGATGTGAAGTCCAGAGTTGGTGATCTTACATCCTCTGGAGGTGCTAAATATGAGTCTGTTATTCAAATTTTATGTGATGATGGGGATATACTGCAGAACTTAGCTGCTTTGCTTGGTTCTTTGGATAGTTACTTTCATATTAGCTGCAAAGAGAATTATGTTACATGTAATGTCAAACATACAGATTATGTTCGTCAGAGTTGTTCATGGTTATGAGGCCTCTATAGCTTGCACTCAGAATAATAGAAAAACTTATTATCTCTTTTACCTAAATGCTTTGAAATTCTTATGCCAGCTGCTAATGGATTTAGTAAATTCAGAAAGGAAACAGCTTGTTAGTGAAAATGAAGATGCTTTTGTTACTACAAAACTCTGTATAATCCAGGATGCATTCTATCAGTTTATTGATATTTTTTGTTCCTGTCAAAAATAAGTTAATTGTGGATTTATTTTACTTGTATATGTCTTCTGCGCCCCGCCCCTCACCCCCTCCCCCCAGTCCTTTTCTTTTTATGGTATTTTCCATTTGTGTTGTTTGGAAGGCCACCCATTGTGTTTGATGCGGTGCATTTACAATTAACATAAATTTAGAGCTGTTGAGAGATTTATGTTCCCAAGCTCAAGATGGAGTTCCTTCACTTGCTTTCTTTTTTGATTACTGATTTACCTGATTCCATTCTTTTTATTCTTTCGGAATTAGTGGTACTCTTAGTGGTACTCTTAATTAAAGAAAGAATTTGTTATACTCGGTGTGGTTTTCGTATACTTGTGTGCTTGGACTCCTCTCCTTTATTTATCTTCTTATTATAAAGAAATCTTGTTCAAAGGTCATTCTTTATGTCTTTGTTTAGTTACCATTGCTGTGAAAAATATGGCTGCTTGTGCACCAGAGTAGTTGTAGTATTCTGTTGTGCATTCAATTCTGGAAACTATTATGTGATGTGGGAGATGCAAGAAGATTATTATTTAGTATTATTTATGTTTGTAAGTCAATTGTATTTTTATGTTTTTGGTCCTAGTAGTTTATTAGGCTATTAGTATTTTAATTTGGAAGCAAGGTTATTTTTGTAATAAAGCAATTAGGATTTCCTAGCCAATTAGAACTAGGGTTTAGCAATCCTTTATAAGCAACTTATTGTAGTTCGTGAGGAGTTAGTTGATATTTTGACGAATGAAAAAAAATGGTCGTTTGGTCTTTTTTGGTTTGGTGCTGACTCCAGGTTTATCCTAGGTGCTAACTCCTAGTGATTTCCCCGCTTGGTGCTGGCTCCAAGTCAGGCCTAGGTGCTGACTCCAAGTCAGTCCTAGGTGCTAACTCTTAAGTCATATCCCTTTATTTTCTTGTTGTTTAGTTTTTGTTCTGGTTGTCCTGCATCAAGGCTACTCTCCAGAGTTGAGTAATTAATGCTTTAAATCTTTCTATGTTCATTTTATATCTTTGTATGATATTGACAGTAGCAGTTATTCTCATTTACTAAATCTAAAAGTTTGCTTGTATTTGTTACAAGCAGCAAATCTTCCAAGATATTAATGCTGCCCTACAGTTACTGAATCTAAAAGTTTGCTTGTATTTGGGCTCTATGCTGCCAGAAAATACACTGCCAATACTGTATAATATTATCGATTTTTTATCACTGAAAGTTTGTTCCTTGATCGTGTTAGGTGCTGTAGGTTCTGTACTGATAGCATATTATTATGGTTTTTCTTGACATTATTTCAATTCATTCACAACATTGCGTTCTTTTCTTCTATGTTCTCAGGGTTGCATGGATTTTCACCATGACATATATAGGCTGATGACTAGATTATTCAAATGCAAGAATGTTCCACTAGAGAAATTCTTGGCCAAACTGTGGGAAAGTAGGACTACTCATGCATCACTATGTATTTCACCTGTATATGAGACATTAATCATTAACTTATCTGAGCAGTATGGTGACCTTGTAAGTCTTTTGATTTCAGGATGCGCCGTCTAAAGGGGTTGCATCCACAGTTAGTTGGGTTCCAAAAGAGTTTCTCATTTTCATTTGCAAGTTCCTGCATTGCCCGGTTGCTTTGGAGTTGTGGGATATGGTTTTTAATTTATTTGGAGTTTGTTGGGTTATGCCTAAGTCAGTTGTTGGGATTCTTGCTTGCTGGCAAGGTCGTTTTGGTCGTCATCGTAATGGTGATATTTGGAAGATCGTTCCTCATTGTCTGATGTGGTGTATTTGGAAGGAGAGAAATAGTAGGTGTTTTGAAGACAATGAGCGTTCCATGCTTGATCTCAAGCTTCTTTTCTTCCTATCCTTACTTGACTGGTCCTCTGTGTGGAGAAACCATCTTTTTTCTTCTCTTTTGGATTTTCTCGATTCTTGTACTGTTCGTTTTTGATTTGTTCACCCTTGTATACTTCCTGTATGCTTGGGTGTTCCTCTTTTTTATCAATGAATCTTTATTACTTATCAAAGAAAAAAAAAAAAAAAAAAAAAAAAGGCCTCTTGCAATCGTGAGAGCACTTTTAGATCAGCTATCACAGTTGTTGAAATTGAAGAGGCTGCATTTCAACTCATTTCAAGTGTAAGAACCTCTCAAGTAGCTACCTTCGGTTTTTAATTCCCAATAAAAAAATACTTCTTGTTACTTCGGTCACTCTTATTACAGGTTCCTGTGCCCAGTCGATCTGTGTTCCTTGCTGGATATTTTTGCTATGATTTGTGTGAAAGACATGTTTCACATGGAAGGTTAATTAAGGTATCTCACATTTGATTTGCTTTCAGATTTTTTGGAACCTAGAGTATATCTTTTTAGTCACTCAATCCAACAATTTTGTTATGCATGAAGTTTGGAAATTTTGTTGTAATGTTTGGCACTTAATCTTTTCCATTTTCAAGATTCTGTACTCTTGGCTTTTTGCTGCTGCAGATGCATCAAAAGATTGAAAAATTACAGATTCAAGTTAAGGCCATCAAAACAGTTGTTTAAATATGACAAATATGGATTGATATAATCTCTATATAGTCATGATTAATCTCTATATATTCCAAGGATCACCCGCTTAATTTTGTGTGAAGTGAGCTAGCCTTTTACAGGCAATTTTGAGTTTTGATTTAACTGTTAGATAATCGATTATGCAAAATGACTGCTGAACCAAATCCATTGATTCCTCACAGGAAGGGTTCACAAGGCCGTATGATTAGAAGTAAAGCACTACATGACAAAGGATTTCAAGCTTTCAAATCGAAAAAATAGTTAGTGACTAGGGTGTAGTTTGAATTTAGTTTTACTAGCAAATTTTGTAGATTAATCATGACTAATAATAATATTTAGTATTGATGAACTTAATGGGTTATAAGATAATATCCTACCATTTTTTTTTAAAATGCACTGCGCATTGTACAGGATATTAACTAGTTAAACTTAAATCAAAAGTTGCCAAAATTGACTAGCAATCATTTTTTGTGTGTGGTTTTTTTCGCAACATCTTGCACATTTTAAGTCTAATTTGGGCCTGTGAATTGTCAAATTGAAGGGAATAAAATTATCCCAATCTAAGGGTTAGATTTCTTTTCGTCAAAATGGGGGGTTCAATGTGAGCTAACTTGGTCAAACTTTTGAACAATACTTGAAAGTATTAATCTTGACATAAAATCATTTGGATAAAAATTTGACTTGGTTTAACTATCAATTAACTTGGTAATAAATGGGTCAACAGGGGTATTTTTGTTGTTTTGACTTTAAATATGAAAAACGGGGTAATTTACCAATCAATAGGGATAAATTCCAACATTTTAAGTTTTTCCTTAATACCATGATCAAAATGCCCATGATCAAAATGGTGATTTTTATCATTTTTTAGAAAGAGATGGGATTTTGGCGGTATTGACATAACTGGCACAGCCTCAAGTTGTGTATGTGTTCCATGACTTTTTCTTTAAAAGCTCCAACTCCCCCTTTTCCGATAGAGTTCCAATACACCCAAAATGTTCCAGCTTTCTCCACTGCCTCCAGCCTTCCTAACTATTAGAAAATTTTCCTTTCCTTCCAATTTGATCAAAGTCAAGCTCTTGGGAGGGTATAATCTCTAAACCTTTTTAGTTTTCTTTCATTTCTATGTTCCTCCATGTTTGTTTCTTACTTTTTAGCTTGAATACTGGGGTTTGCTTCTTGTTTGCTTAAAGGTTCTACCTTCTATGGTTTTCAATGCAAAGATTTAGTTTTTATGCATTTTTAGCTTACTATCTTTACCTACGTGCTTCATGCTTGCTTTGCATGTCTAGATAAATAAGTTTCAATCTCCTAGTGCTAAAAGTTTCCATCTTTTACGCTCTAGGGGGGGGGGGGGGGGGGGGGGGGGGGAACTTTGTAGCTAATGCCATGTTTAGTTTAACATATTCTTGAAAGTTCCACCTTTTATGGTTTTTAATCTAAAGCTTTAATTTTTTTTACGCGCTAGCTTAATATCTTTGTTGCATCGATGGTGTTTTTTTTGTTGGTTCCATCTTTGTCTATCATTTGAAATGCTTGAATCCATGTTCGCAAGCCTATATGTGATGATGCCATAGTTTGAATCCATGAACAAAGTTTGAAGATTTGTATTAAAAATGCCTTTTAAGCTTGAAAGTTTCAACATTTTTCATAAAAGTTCATTCCTTTATTTAAAAGCTATAGATTTTGCATCAAGGTTACATTTTTTATTTCCAAAAGCTTTAATCTTTATTAAAATTAGAGTTTTTCTATTTAAAAAGGTCATGTTGGTTATGAAGTTTCAAGATTTGGTTATAGAATGACTGAATATGGCTCCGTTTGGTGAGGCGTTTTCTAAATAAAAACTCACTTTTTTGATCAAAAACGTTGAAAGCTATGCGTTTGGCATTACATTTTTTGAAAAATTACGTTTTTTGAAAAATTACGTTTTTGAAAACTCTGAAAATTCACGTTTGCGAAATACAATGGTGGATAGCTTTTTAAAAAGCTAGGTAAAAGACACAACTATCATAGTCGGTTGAAGCTTAAAATTCCTAAAATAACCTCACAAATACTAAAGTCTTGCTTGTTGCCTTGCTATCATCTATCTCCTCTAGGCCTTGCCACTATCTAATTCTGCTTGGCTTTGATGAAATTTCTTCTCTCTAGCTTTTTTCATTAATTGAATATTCTGGGCATGCAAAAATTAGAGCGCAAGCAAAAATTACTTTGGTATGAGATGAGGTTGTGGGCGATGCAAAGAAAATGAATCTGGAGAAAGTTGGATGCAATTGAATGAATTTTTTTAGAAACTAGTCGCTAACCCGTGCGATGCACGGGATAGTTAAATAAAAATTAAAAGTACTTATTTTACTTAAAGGTATATGACTTAAATTTTAAAAATGTATAATTTGAAAATGAATGAAAATAACTAATTTTTTTAATGATTTAGAAAAATTCTTTTTCTTTCATATCATTAGTTTCACATAACACATTTCGACGTAGGCTATTCTATGGTGATAACTTTATATAATATTCAACTGCAATTATATTTACTATCTACTACCAATCTAATCTATGTTATCTTGATAGTAGATTTACAAATTGCATTCTCGTATTCTTAGAGCTTGCCACATTATTGTTATTATCCATATATAATATAAAACTGAAAATTTTAACTTTTTGAAAGACTTACATTAAAATTAGGATTAAAAAATAATTTTTTTTTAAATTAGACCTCACGTTAGTTTCTTTTTTTTTTTTAAGGGCTCACTTTAGGTTATAAAAAAAAGACTCACGTGAAAAAAAAAAAAAAAGAGACTCCTATTAAGACTCTCTTACTATTTAGTTTAACAAATTAAAATTTTTTATAAATTAAAATGATGAGGAAAAAAGAAGGAGAGAGACTCTTGTTAGGACTCTCTCACTATTTAGTTTTAAAAATTAAAAAAAAATTATAAATTAAAATGATGATGTGAAAAATTGTAGGAGTTTCAGAGGTTTCGGTTATATATATATATATATATATATAGATAATAATATCTATATATAATATAAAACTGAAAATTTTAACTTTTTGAAAAACTTATGTTAGAATTAGGATTAAAATTTTTTTTTTTTTAAATTAGACCTCACGTTAGTTTTTTTTTTTTTTTTTTAAGGGCTCACTTTAGGTTAAAAAAAAAAGACTCACGTGAAAAAAAAAAAGAGACTCCTATTAGGATTAAGGAAAAAAGAGAGAGAGAGTCCTATTAGGACTTTCTCACTATTTATTTTAACAAATAAATTTTTTTTATAAATTAAAATGATAAGGAAAAAAGAGGGAGCGAGACTCCTGTTAGAACTCTCTCACTGTTTAGTTTTAAAAATTAAAAAAAATTATAAATTAAAATGATGATATGGAAAATTGTGGGAGCTTCAGAGGCTTCGGTTTTTAATATATATATATAGATTACCAAGGTTAGATGCGGACCATGTGATTGGCAGTAGAGGATTTTTGTCCAGCTACTCAGCAAGTGAAGGAGAAGCTTGTGGTAGCAGGAGATAGATATTGGGAAAGATAAAAATTAAGTGTACTTCTTGTGTAATTTTTTATTATTATAATAACAAAAATAAATTACACTATTAAATAGAACCATATTATTATTATTAAATTTTTTATGGGACATTTTCTTATTATTAAATTATTAAATAAAAATATATATTTATATTATTACTCTTATTATCATTACAGCATAGCTTGTTATGTCTTTTTTTGTAATTTTCTCAAAACAACAATTTTAGAGTAACTGTTTTACCAAACGCTCAAATATAGCTTTAAAAAATGAGTTTTCAAAATGCTTGTTTTAAAAAGGCTATTTTTTGAAAATGCATTTGTAGGGGTGATAAGCTCAGGAGTACATATCTATGTATATATTGGGCTAGGACTTCAATCCGAGAACATTAAGCAGTTCGAGGACGGGTAAACACCTTCCTAAGAATCCATATTGGTAAGCAAAGAGGTGAAGTCTGATCATTATCATCCTAGAAGGCAGTCCGAGGAGGAGTGCTTTCTTGGCTAAGCAAAGCTGAAGTCAAAAGGGGTGGTTTGACATCAAGAGCAATGTTTTGGATGATTCTACTGATGAGTATAAATATCAAGAAGAAGCAAGAGAAAGGGAAGATATGAAATATCTAAAAGGAAAGCTGCTATCACCACATTAAATTTTTTGCAGCTAACTCTCTGGTCGCGTTAATGAGGAAGTGATATCTGAACAGTAACTTTCAGCCTTACAGTTACTACCCAAAGATTTCAAGAAGGTGTTGATGGGACATGGATCAAAACCAACAATCTGATTTGCATGTGGAAGGTGGAGATGAAAAGAGAAGATAGTATAAAATGGAAGAGAGACATTGAGAGAAGGGGATTGAGAAATTTAAAAAAAAAAAAAACACTATAACAATTAAGAGCTTAATTTGTAATCAAACTTGAGAGAAATATATAAGAACTGATCTCCTCGAATTGTGCCGAGGACAATTTTTTTTAGATTAAGTCAGTTTATCTTCATATTCTTGTCATCTAAATCCATTATAATTGCTACTCAACTCATTAGAACCTAATTTTCTAACCCTCTCTACAAATTCATTGTATTAGGCTCTTGGGGTCTAAGTTCATCCATCCTTTGGGCTTGGGAATCAAATTGTGACCTTATAGCACTTTTTAAAATAGCTTATATAAATAGACTCTATGACATTTTAACATAAAAATTTTGCATTTCAAAAAAAAAAAAAAAAAAAAAAAGAAAAGAAAAAAAGCAACAATATAAATTAAGCAAAAGAAGAATAGATCTAAGTCATAGAAATTTGAATCTTTTCGGTTGGTAAAAATTTGGGCAAAAGAGATTTGAGTGTTGTTGCTTGATGAAAATGCAGGAAGAGTTTTGGGCATTTGTTGGTTGGTAGAAGGTATCAGATTTTGGGAATAATAATAATAATAATAATAATAATAATAATAATAATAATAATAATAATAATAATAATAATAATAATAAAGTAAAAAAATATTTAAATGAAGATTAAAAAAAAAAGAAACAATAGTGTATATTAGAAAATGTGTTTGAAAAAGTAAGTAGAGAAAAGACAAAGGTAATTGTTAGGATAAGTATCAAGAAGAAGTAGGAGAGAGGGAGGATATGAAATATCTAAAGGGAAAGCTACTACCATCACATTAAATACTTTGCAGCTAACTCTTTGGCCGCATTAATGAGGAAATGATACCTAAATAGTAATTTTTAGCCTTACAGCTACTACCTAAAGATTTTCAGGAAGGTGCTGATGAGACATGGATCAAAACCAACAATCTGATTTGCACGTGGAAGGTGGAGATGAAAAGGAAAGTTAGTATAAAATGGAAGAGAGACCCTGAGAGAAGGGGATTGAAAAATTAAAAAAAAAAAAAAAACACTGTAACAATCAAGAGTGTAATTTGTAATCAAACTTGAGAGAAATATATAAGAACTGATCTCCTCGAATTGTGCTGATGATGATTTTCTTTAGATTAAGTCAGTCTATCTTCATATTCTTGTCATTTGGATCCATTATAATTGCTACCCAACTCATTAGAACCTAGTTTTCTAACCCACTTTCTACAAATTCATTGTATTGGGCTCTTTAGGCCTAAGTTCATCCACCTTTGGGCTTGGGGACCAAATTGTGACCTTACAGCAATTTTTAAAACAACTTATCCAAACAGACTCATAACATTTTAACATAAAAAGTTTGCATTTCAAAAAAAAAAAGAAAAAAAAAAGCAACAATATAAATTAAGCAAAAAACGAATAGATCTAAGTAATAGAAATTTGAATCTTTTCGGTTGGTAAAAATATGGGCAAAAGAGATTTGAGTTTTGTTGCTTGATGAAAATGCAGAAGAGTTTTGGGCATTTGTTGGTTGGTAAAATGTATCAGATTTTGGGAATAATAATAATAATAATAATAACAAAAAGTAAAAAAAAAAAAAAAATTTAAATGAAGATAAAAAAAAAACAATAATGTATATTAGAAAATGTTTTTGAAAAAAATAAGTAAAGAAAAGACAAAAGTAATTGTTAAATTACTCCCTTAACAATGTGAAAATTTGGATGAATTGTTGAAGATATATACTCTTGTGGCGTTTGATATAGGGGAATCCACATTACTCCTGACATTCAAATTCCTAGGAATATGATTCCTAGGAATGTGATTCCTAAAAATGTAACTATTCCTATGTTTGGTTTTATTAAAAATCTCTTAAGATTCCTAGGAATGTGAGACAATAATGTTTGGTTTATTCTCAGAAATCTTAAATGAATTATTTATTTTTTCCATTCTATCCTTATATTTGAATGTGAACTACCAAGTCTTTTAAAAAAAAATCTTCCTCTAAATAAATAATGAAAAACCAAATATAAACTATTAATTATGACAAATTCATTAAAATTGTAGTCTAACATTTCAAAATGACAAGTATAATACAAAAATAACTATTTAAATAGAGAGCAACATGCACATACAACAGCAAAAGTTAATACCCGGCAATAACAAAGAGTCCCTTTCAAACTTTTTTTTTTTTTTTTTTTTTTCCATACGTGAAACCTAAATAAAACTTTGTTAAAGAATATATCAACAGAGTTATCTATCATGTTTATGTTATTTTGGCAGGAAAAGATAAAGACAAGGGAAAATATATTGATAATTTGTTTTATATTTTATCTTAATTGCTTAAATGATAAGGAAAAAGGGTTAAAATTGTCAATTTATAAAAAATATAATATCTTTTAAGTTTGGAAATCTGAATTTCTACTTGTTTTAAAGGGAATCTACATTCCTACTGAGAGGGGTTTAAGGGGGGGAATTCAGATTCACTTGGCATCTGATTTTCTTGCGTGATTTGTAACCAAACATGGGAATTTTTAAACATTCCTAAGAATCTTAAAATATTACCTCGTACCAAACGCTACATTAGTGACATGATCTTCCTTAATAGGTTGGATTGGTGGTGCATTTGTATCATATTAATTTGTTTGATCTTCAACAATTTGGTCAATCTAATTTAGCAAGTAGTTATACTTTGTGTTTACGGGATTTCATGCAGGGACCCTAATTTGTAATATATCCAATTGATTTATATAGAGTACAATTATGTATTATTTTCATGTAGTCTTAAATATTGTTCTCTATATGTTCAAACCAAGTGGTCATCGGTGCACGTGATACTATTAATTTTGGAAAGAATAGTAGGACTTCTGGATGGTCCAAATGTCCAATAGGATCTTCAACTGTCTAGCCTGTTCCATGTTTACAGGCAATCAGATATGGGAAAGACAGTTGTCATTGGGCTAGATAAGATCCAAATGGGGTCTGGAGGGTAGGTAGGATATATAGAGGTCCCCTTTTGTTACGAGGGATCTCCTAACCTAAACCAGACTTCCATTGCATTTACTTTTCAACGTTTGGAATCCCATCTACCCTCTCACACATCATTTTCACACCTCTCACTCTCTCTCTCTTGCTTATCTATCTGTAAGTCAATGCTACTTCTGTGATACATGAGTTATAAGAGCTTGTGGTAGCTTAACAAAGGCATGGTCTCCTTGAACTTAACACGTTACTACCCTCTCTGATGATCACCATTTCTTTTCAATAGGTATGAAGAAATCTTCAGTCTGCTTTTGATATGCAGCTGAATAACTGCTCCAAGGTGTACTGGTTTTTCATTCGGCGAGTGGTTTCCATGCCACCCTTGTCAAGTGAACAGTCTCTTGCACTCTATCTTTATCTCGTTGTCTGTTCGACCTTGAGCTGAATCACTAATAATAACTATACACTTGTTCGACAAGAGTTTCCTGTGTTTTTAATAAAAACATTTAGATTTAAATTCCCTCTCACCAACTATTGACTTATCGGAAAAAAAAAAAAAAAAAAAAACTTGTTCTGAAATGATCCCAAAATACATAAGTTTGATAGTGGATATCTTATTTAAGCTATTGGGTGTAATATTAAGGCACTGATAAATATATATAGTTAAACCATTTATTGCACTTTTTTTTTTCTGCTAGCTTCTGTGTTCACTCTCTTCTAGAGATCGATACCAGCAAATAATGTACGTAGGCACTCAAATTATGGATCTGGTTGCTTTTCTATTATGTGTTTGTTACTTTGTCCTCTACATCTTTAATTTCATTATACCATACAATTAATTCTTAAACCTCTTATCAAAAAAATTAGGATGTTGTTTGGATTCAATCTAGGTTTAGTCAAAGACGTAATTTTTGGTATGTTGTGTAGTTCCATAAAAGCTTCATAGAATTAGGATGTTATTTGCAAGACTGTTCAATCATAGCTTCAATTGTGAGTTCAAAATTGGAGAATCCAAATCCACGATAATGAATTAATGATATAAAAGTTCTAAAGTAAAGCCCAAGGCTGGAAAGGCAACGAAATTGAGGTAAAAGCAGTAACTGTTTGCCTGACAAGCTTCGCATGGACGCCAATGCCTCATTTCTCTTCCATTTGCATCCCAAAAATTTCTGGTACGTGCAACTCTCTCTCTCTCTCTCTCTCTCTCTAGCAAAGTGATATTTTTGTATTTAAATTTGTATTCGACTCTTTTGCACTTTTTAATTGTTGCTATTGTATATTTATCTAAATCTTCTCTTGTATCTATAAATAAAATGAACATTGGCTAAAATATTAAAACAAATACGCGAAAAATTATTTGATTAATATACAATTATGTCGATTGCCTTATCAAGTTTTATCAATTAAAATAGAATAATTAGTAGTCACCAAATTGTAAAGCAATAGTCATATGGTAATTAAGTGGAAAACAAATAGAAAATGTTTCTAAATGAAAAACCAATATGAAGGTAACCTACTCCAACAAAGAAATTCACTATATTAAGGGTGTATTAGAATACCACTTATTTTGCTGAAATTGAAAAATTATTGCTGAAAGTACTATAGATAAATGTAAAAGTTAGTTGAAATAGTATAGTAGGGCCCGTGAATAGTAGCAAAAATAAGCTGGATAGTGAAATAATTTTAATTTTTTATTTCAATCCAAACGCACACTAAGTACCCGTTTGGATACTGATGATAAAGGCAGCATCTGCGTTTTGGCTTTTTTTTTTTTTTTTTTTTTTTTTTGAGAAGTGCATTTCAGCTTTTCAGTGGGTCCCATGCACTGTTCATGAGACCCACAAACCATTTTTTTTAGCAAAAATTTCATTAAAAATGGGTCTCACGGCACTATTCATACATTTAAAAATTATTTTGCTACAGTGTTTTTAGTTTTCAATTTTCAGCAAAATAAGTGTATCCAAACACACCCGCGTTTGGGACAAACTGAAAATTTCAGCTTATTTGCAATTTCAGCTTATTTTTGCTGCTATTTATGAGTCCTATTATACTTTTTGGTACGATTCATGGGTCCCGCTGTACTATTTTAGCTAACTTTTACTTTTATCTACAGTACTTTTAGTAAAAAAATTTTAGTTTCAGCTAAAAATAAGCTGTTCTCAAACGGACACTAGTGTATATTTGACAAAAATTAAAAAGACAGCTTATTTTACTATTTAGCTTATTTTTTGTACTATTCATAGCCCTACTGTACTTTTTAGTACTATTCATGAGTCTTATTGTACTATTTTAGCTAACTTTTACTTTTATCTACAATACTTTTAACAAAAAGTTTTCGGTTTCAGCAAAATAAGTGGATCTCAAACATGCTTAAGTGTCTGTTTGGGAATTGTTTATTTAATTGAAACTGAAAACTTTTTGCTGAAAGTATTGTAGATAAAGCTAAAAGGTAGCTGAATAGTACAGTGGAACTTATGAATAATAACAAAAAGTGTAGTGAAACCCATGAATAGTAGCAAAAATAAGCTGAATAGTAAAACTTGACTTTTTAAGCCAATGCGAAATGCACACTAAGAGAAGTTTTACATTCAAGCATAAACTTTTATACCTAGACTTTAATCAGTAGATATGAACTTACTCCAAATTCCCTCTACAACTCCAAAACTTGTCAGCTTTTTGATATGTGAATGCTTTCACAAATGACACATCATTGTTCATGACCAGATTTCTTGATTGACTCGAAAAACTCTTTGAAGCTTTGCTTTACACATTCATTTAACGCGTCAAGGGGAATGGTTACTCATACTGGTGAAAAAGAAATAGAAACATTTGTGGTTCCAACTTCCATACATTATTAATGTGGTGAGAAAGAAATAGAAAAATTTGTGGTTCCAACTTCCATGCATTATTAATGTCTATAAAGTCAAGTGAGCGCAATGGCACTTTCTTGCATAGTTATCAAAATCTTGATCTGAATCTTACGATTCTTTGATTTTCCAATCCCACCTGCCCAAAACGATCCGGATCTTTCAAGGATTTTTGCGATCGTTCAGGATCGGTAGGATCGTATGATTCTGATGATCTCAAACGACTTCAGTTTCTTGTAATCTTCTTTAATTTGATAAAAGGCTCAGTTGGACCTAAATGAAAAATAAAATCTCAATAAACCAAGTTTTTTCACTTTAATGTAGAGAGTGTGTCAGTTGGACCCAAATAAAAAAAATCTTAATAGAGTGTCACATTTTGTGGTTTTTGACTTCTTTAAATAATGCTTACAAATGGATGTAGTGATTTATGATAATTATATCAATGAATGTATAATTTATGTGATTATTTAACATACTAATGTGTATTTTTTTTTTCTCAAATAATGTAGGATCTTATAATTCACAATCCGATCCTACGATTTACAATCCCACCTACCTCCTACGATCTTACGTAGGATCTTGATTTTGACAACCTTGTTTTTTTGTGTTTCAAAAAAATCCTAGTTCAAGTCCTCATTTCCATTGTAATTATCAAATTATATTAAAAGGAGAAAAAATTGCAAAAGATGTTACGAAAAATCTAGAGACACGCACTCTTACACACACTTTGCCATAACGTATCAAGTGATGATTAAATTAATTTTCACAGATAACAGTAGTAGTCCCAATGTATAAGCTAGGTGATGTAATCTAATCATACGTTAACAAATGTGATTGTGTCCATAGAACTCTGGTGACTCGGCCAAACTTGACCAGACTTTTCAACTTTACTTTTTGTGATATTTTGTTGTTAAAGAAAGGTTATTTGTGATTTGTTCCAGGACACTCACCACTCACCACAAACGCCACTAACTAAGCTAACAAAGAAAGCACAGGAGGCTATACATAATCCATTAATCCCCAATATAAAAAAAAAAAAACAATGAAATCTGTAAAACAAATAATAAATGAAAAAAAAAGGCATAATAATAGAGTTGAGAAAGTATTATTATTATTATCCCCAGTGACAGTGAGCTTTGCACTTTGGAGCTTACGAATACGACATTGATGTCGGCGTGGGAAGGACAAAACATATATGTTCTTTTGCGAGTTGTTTGTTGTGGCCATGGCGATTTTGAACTGCTGTTGGTTCCAGCTTCCAGGGCCGAAGTGAACTGAGGAGTTTTAGGCTCAGCTTTTAAAGTGGCATTTAGTGGTAGTTATGGCGTGTGAGTGTTTTTTTTTAACATAAATATTTTTTAAAGTTATTTGTTGTAATTTTAAACAAACTAAAAAAGTGTGTTTATATAATATTTAATAGAAAATATGGATGAAGGGGCTATTGATATAAACGTAATAGAACTTTAGAAGGTAAAATTCAAATTCTGAAATTTCAAAGTATAAAATTCAAATACCTCCAAACTTTAGAAGTATACTTTATAATTTAGCATAATAATCTATATCTATATATTACTAAAAGCCGAAGCGTAGCATTTAATATTGTTACGGTCAGATTGAGCCACGTCAACTGTCATGTCATTACCATTCTTTTTCCTAAAGTTTTCCTACAATTTAAAATTAGTTTTCTTCAATTTAAAAATACTAATAAAAAAAATAATTCTCAATCCTTTGTGTTTCACAGTTATAATTTTAGATGACAACTCTTTATGTTCCAAGATTACAATTTTAAACAGCAACACTTTGTATTCCACGGTTACAATCTCAAACGACAAACCTTCAGCTTCTTAACGCCAGACTTTGGCTTTTTAATTCTTTCATCACTTCCTTTCCTCTCACTATATTAATACTGAAATGTTGAATGATTCAGTTAGGTATCTCTAAATCCCAGTTGCTTTTGATCTTTATTCTTGTGGCTGCCTGCATAATAGTTCAATGTAAGGATTAGATTAATAGTGTTGTTATTTTTTATTGTTGTTTTTTTTTTCTTTTTAATTTTTTTATTACCTCTTTTGTGCTGTGGGTCATATATGAGTTTTTACGTATTTAGGTTGGGTATTTGTACTGATATATGATTGTTTGTTCTATGTTTAAAATTGATTTAGTTTTTATTTTTATTTTTTTTAATGTTTGAGACGGTAACATTATTGGTTTATATTGTGTAGTCCGTGTGATAGAGTTTAGTAGTATCCATGCCTGCAGAAATTTAATTGAATCTATATATTACTAAAAGCCAAAGCATAGCATTTAATGTTGCTACGGTCAGATTGAGCCACATCAGCTGCCATGTCATTACCATTCTTTTTCTTAAAGTTGTCCTACAATTTAAAATTAGTTTTCTTCAATTTAAAAATACAAATAAAAAGAAAATAATTCCCAACCCTTTGTGTTTCACGATTATAATTTTAGATGACAACTCTTTATGTTCCACGATTACAATTTTAAATAGCAACACTTTGTATTCCACGGTTACAATTTCAAACGGCAAACCTTTAGCTTCTTAACGCCATACTTTGGCTTTTTAACTCTTTCATCACTTTCTTTCCTCACACTATATTAATCTGAAAAGCTAGATGATTTATTTTAGGTATCTCTAAATCCTAGTTGCCCTTGATCTCTATTCTTGTGGCTGCCTGCATAATAGTTCAATGTAAGGATTAGATTAATAGTGTTGTTCTTTTTTTTTATTATTGTTTTTTAATAAATTTAAATTTTGTTACTACCTCTTTTGTGTTGTGGGTTATATATGAGTTTTTATGTATTTAGGTTGGGTATTTGTACTGATATATGATTGTTTGTTTCTATGTTTAAAATTGATTTGGTTTTTTATTTTTTTATTTTTTTAATATTTGAGATGGTAACATTATTGGTTTATATTGTGTAGTCCGTGTGATAGAGTTTTAGCAGTATCCGTGCCTGTAGAAATTCAATTGAATGATGTAATTTGTGCCTGTAGAAATTCAATTTTTTTAAGGTATTTTAGTAGTTCGGAAATTGAATTAAAGAATTTAAAATTTAATACTATACTCAGAACATGATACTTCTCATTTTTTCTTGGTCTCCTCATTTAAGTAAATCCCTCATTCATCATTGAAATCGATTTAAAAATTCTTTCTATTAGCTTTGATTGTATTCTCAGCTATATCATAAAAGACTATTTTTTGATATAATCTTTTTATGGTAATTATCGTCATTTTTGTTGTAGTTGAATCAAAATAAAGATTATGCTAGATCTGCATAATTAGTAGTTGTTGCATCTTCATCATTATCACAAGTTTAAGAAAGAGATTACCCTCATCAATAGCTGTTGCGGCTTCTTCATTGCCAAACTTGGTCATCTTGACAAACCTTTTATTTATTTAATTGTACCACATGTATTTATTTACTTATGGACTCTATTTGATCGTAAGACTTTTATGTCTTTTGATATAAATTAACTAGCTAGTATGCTAGTCAAACCGCTTGCTTCTTTAATTTTTTTTAATCTTTTACTTTGCCTCCAACACTATTGTAATTAGTTGTCTCTTTGATGGCATGTTATGTCTCCATCTCTCTCTCTCTCTCTCTCTCTCTCTCTCTATATATATATATATATTTATTGTTTTATAGGATCCAAGCAAGAAAGAGTTTAAGATGCTTGTTGTGTTATTCTCTCAAATTTTTTACAACATGAACAACTTGCGATATTGAAGTAATTACAAAATATTTTATATCAATAGTTATTTGTTAATAGGTGTTTGACAACTTTAAAATATGAAAAGTTTTAAATTAAATGGGTAACAACTTTAATTTTGTTAAGTTTTGCTTTCTAAATTACTAATAGTGATTTAACATGTTAAATTGGTAGTTATTTGTATATTAATTAGCTACAATGTTGTAATGTTATTTATTTTTTCTTTCTAATTTGTGAGGTTTAATCTAAATAATTTTGAATAAGTCCTCTGAAAACAAATTCAATATATAAGAAATTTTGTTAGGGGCTCTGTAAGGCTAAGGGGAGCTTGAAGATAATATAAATTTTGGCCTCATATAATATACTTATATTGTGAGCTTCAATTGCTACAAGTAGTATTGTAGTAACTTAGATATGAAACTCTAGATATAACACAAATAGTTAAGGATAATGACATTCACTAATATTTGTTTTTTAATTTAAATGGTATTTTGCGTAATTGCTTTGCATTCCTTAGATTTCATTTTTAGTAATTTTCCCATGCCTCACACTAGTTAGCGACTAGTATTAGTAATTCTAGAGACATCCATTCTCATACTTAAATTTACATTTTGCTTGTGTAAACCTTTGATGGATTTCAACATCTTCAGGTACATGTGTAGTGGATCTATGTTAAAGTGTTGAAATCAAATCAAGAGTTTATAAATAACAAGATGTGCATTTTGGTGTGAAGAGAAGTCCACCTTAGTATTACTCTTTTAATAGAACTCATCCTCTTTGCAAAAAAGTAAAATAATCTTTCATGGCCACTCCTCTTGGAATTACCAACTTGGACAATTTCAAACTATATTACTGTGTCTATAAATTCATGTTGTGCAGAGCTTGGCTTTTATTAAAAAAAAAAAAAAAACAAATGTCCTAAAGTTATAAGTTTATGATGTATTTTAGCAACTTTTTATAGAAAAAACTTAAATATTTTTTTGAAGACTTTTATATTTCTCAAAAAAGTAACTTCAAAACTTTTTTTTTTTTTCCTATACAAGATAGAATTCTACTTTAGAATAATCTAAGTGTATATGTGTGTAAAGCTCCCTCTTCAAGACTTGAACTCCGGCCTTTGCCCCTCACACTCCACAAGTACTTGTACTTATGGAGTAACCATCGCACCAAGGGTATGCGGTGGTTGTAACTTCAAAACTTTTTAAAAATGATTTATTAACAATTGCTCTAAGAATATCCGTTAAAATAATTAAAAAAAAAAGGTGGGAAGTGCACTTTATTTTTCAGGTTATTTATTATTATTATTTTTAAATGAGGTTGTTTGAAAAGAATTGTATTTGAAAAAAAAAAATAAGTATGAAAAAGTTTTACCTTATGAAAATGTGGTTAGATACGTGTATTTGCTTATAAGCAAATACAAGCTCCTAAGGACGAACACGGTTTTTACGCAATAAACATATGCAACGACGAATGAAATGAGTAGGAAAGAGACATGCAATGACATATTTGATGACACCATCCTCTAGCACAACCCAATTTGTTTTTCCAATTTCCAAGCGGTGGCTTAGGAAATTTATTAACTACGAATGAGTAGGAAGAGAGACATGCAATGACATATTTGATGACACCATCCTCTAGGACAACCCAATTTCTCTCTCTCTCTCTCTCTCTATATATATATATAACTGAAGCCTCTGAAGTTTCCACAATTTTCCATGTCAGCACAATATTAAAAAAAAACTAATTAAAAAACCTTCCTTTAAAAACTCAAAAAAAAAAAAAAAAAAAAAAACCCTACATGAACCACACAACCAGCAGCTGTATCTCCATCTGAAGCAGCATATCTGAAGCAGCATTATCGCTAAAGTTTGTCCTCTGATGATCGCTCCACTCATGTGCTTGCACAGACATACAACCTAACCTAACTTCTGATATATGAGAGCTTCTTTTAACGCAATAGACCAAACTAGACGTGGTAACTCATGATATTGATAGTTATCTTTATATATATCCTTTTGGAGCAACATTATTGACGTTATTGGAAACTCATATTATTGATAGTTCTCTTCAAGAAGATTATGGTTTTGATCATAGGGATTTGTTATTAGTGCAGTGAAGGTTGATCTCTATTGAGTAGTCACACACACACACACACACACACACATATATATATATATATATTTGGTTTTGTTTCAATAAATTCTAGGATTATAAGCTTCTGAGTTTTTATGCCTTTTGGAACTTCCAACGATCATGGATTATTCTTTTGAGGGTATCTTCACCTACAGCTATCTGCTTCACAAATTTACACCTCATTATAAGTTATATTATTTTTTAATTTCTTTAATTAGACTACAATATTAGGAGTTATTAGAGAGACTTATGTTAGGATTAGGATTTATTAGAGAGACTCAAGTTAGAATTACGATTTCTGTTATTTGGGTTATCGATTTAGGATCATCTATTTTTTTAAAATTTTTTTGGTTTAATAAATTTGAATTTAGGATCTAGATGATGATGATGATGATGATATACATATATATGTTTGGTTTGAATTTTGGGTTTTTTGCTACTGCAATTCACTTGAAATTTTTACTGTATTTGAAAAAACGAAGTTATTTTTAGAGTTTAATCTATTGTAGAATTATAGTTTCTCACATTGTTTGGCTAGAGTTACATTGCAGTTGATGATAAGTATATCTGAATGTATGTATGTATGTTTGTCTCATGGACTATTTGATAATGTCCGAATATTCATGTTACCATTACTTTAGATAAGAATAAAACAACTTTATTAAACACAATATTAAGTCATACATCATTTCTCACATAATGTCATACATAATATCATACATAGCATCATACAATAGGATTTAAGGGCACATATCCTAACAAACTTGTCTTCTTCTCTGGTTCTTTTTTTTTCCTTACAAATCCTTTTGTTCAAGATCTGAAAATATCAGATCTCCTTCCGATCTTTGTTCTTCTTCGTGTACTTTCATTTCTACTAGATCTGATCTTAACTTCATACCGGTGTATTGGCCAAAATTTACTGGAAAAACTGAAACAAAAAAAAGCCATCCGAACCTCAAAAACCGGTTACGATTCTCAGAACCGTACGGTCCGACCACAGTTCGCACAGGTCCCTGCTTTTTCCCATAGAGCGGTTCTTGGAGCTAAAAAAACCGCAAAACTGAGAGGTTTGTGGTTTTTTTGGTCAGACCGTACGGTTCGGTCCGGGTTTCAAAACCTTGTACGTAAGAATATAAATTGAGAGAGAGAGAGAGAGAGAGAGAGAGAGAGAGAGAGAGAGAGAGAGAGAGAGAGAGAGAGAGAGAGAGATGATATTTTGTATAATTGAAAGCCAAATTGCTAAGGAAAAAAAAATGTTGCGATTGCAAAGCCAAAGAAAATATTATTACTGGCACCACCAAGGCGAATGCATGATTAAGGAATAGGCTTTTTTATTGTTGAATGATTAAGGATTTTTATTTTTTGTATTTAAATAGGCATTTTATTGAATAGTTTGTTCACTTGTTGTTGTTTGAGTTATTTTTGTTGTTATTTGAACTATTTTTTATTGTTGTTATTTAAGTTTTTTTTTTTAAGGGGTTAAGAATTACGGTTGGGGGGGGGGGGGGGGAGGGGAATTAATTTAGGAGTAATGCTACATCCTCAACATTTTCATAACAAATCTTATCCGATAAGCTGTTATTGTTGGGTAAAAGATGTTAGTATTAAGCCTAAATTAGAATTAGTAACAACTTACCAAATAAAATTTGTTGTGAAATTATTGTAAAAATATTGTGAATGTAACATTACTTTTATTTTTGTTAAATTCAAATTCTCGTGATTCTCAATTTGGATGTTCAACATTTTTATTAGGATGATTAAAATAGGTTAATTTAGTTTATAATATATATATATATATACACATTTTTTTGTAAGTATATATATACATTTTTTTTTTCACGGTTACAAAATAAATTAATTTAAACTAATTATATATAAGGTGATGATGTGAAATAAAATCAGTAGATTGAATGCTTCGGGCTTCAATGGTAAGAGAATTCTGGGAAACCTGAATAGATGAGCATACAATCAAAGGTGACCGGGGAGGACCGGTCAAAATTCCTTCGATAATAAAATCAGTATATCTCTCAAATTCTAGAATTCCAAACCCCTTGGAAATGGTTTCCGTACGTACCTTTTTTTGTTGCCGCATTTATATAGTAAATACTGTGAGCAGTTACTTTTTTTGTAACTTCTCCTATATTTGAGGAGGTCTAAAGGTTCAGAGTTAACTTCCACAACTGCTATGGAAGTTATATTATTTAGTCTTGTATTCCATAACAGTCATTGGAGGTGGTTTTATGACAATGAACCTCAATTTATACTTGTGTTCAGAAATAAGGATGTAGAGCTCGTCCAAAACCTGTATATGGTAATCATGCCTGGAATGCTTGTAGGCCGTCCATACATCCTTTTGGACAGACGATCTTGCTATGGACGAGCTCTCCATGCTAACCCTCTATTCCTGCCTTGGACGACTCTTATGGACGAGTGTGAAATTTGAGGATTTAATACACCATCAAAGAGTATAATTGTTTTTTGAAGTACAATTTTTTTTTATAGCCAAGATCACCCTCACTTAGTAGTGGAGGACTACCCTCACTTACTAGCGGAGCCACCTCCACAATTTCCCAAGGAGTGTGTCAAAACTCAAAAGGTGAAATGCGAAAAAGGGTTGGATATAAATATTTGATGCTCATTTTATTACACAAGTTTTATAAATTATTGTGTCACCAATTACAATAAGTAATTCAAATACTCATTTATTATTATTTTTTAGTTGTTGAAATGTCACCAATCACATTCTTTTCCACATAAGTTTGTAAGCTTTTTAGCATTTTCCCAAAAACATTTATAAATTAATAGTAATTGAACCAAATTATCATTAACTGAATGAAAAATGCTGAAGTTACAAAAAATTTTACTACAAAAAATCTTACCAACTGATATGGTAAGAAAATGATAAGTGTCACTTGAATAATAAATGAATGTTTGAATCAATTTTTTTTTAATTGATGACACATCAGTTTGTAAGACCTAAGTAGTTAAATTTATAGTATCCTTAACATTGATTAAGTGAATAAGTCATGTTTAAAAAAGAAGAAGAATTAGTTATATTCAATTGTGAGAATAATGGATAACAAAACAATATAGAACATTAACTAAATAAATGGTTAGTAAATTAAATATTATTTAAGTAATATCTAATATAAAAAGATCCATTTGAAGTTTTTGCTTTAGGTTTCAAACTTTATTGGGCTGGCCTTGTAATTTTTTTCTCCAATAAGAAATTTGAGGTTTAATCCCTACTCTTATCAAATCCGATTGGTGTCTTGGTTTGATGATAAAAAACTATCATCAAGAACAGATACTATAGATTGAAACTCTCTCTAATAAAAAAAAATCTATTTTTTTGTTTTGTTTTGTTTTGTTTTGTTTTTGTAAAGTTGTAATTTACAACTATGTGTTTTGTTGGCTTTAATTCCCTGCCAAACTTGATTGTAATTTTATTCAATCTTTGTATACCCTGTATTTATTATGGGATTTAATTGTAAGGGTTGTGTGATAGAGAGAGAAAGTGTGAAGACTCAAGCAATTGAAGACTGAAGAGTTTTCGCAGGTATCTTGCGACTAAGCATCACACGAAATGATGCATGTGCCCTGCACATGACTGGAATGCGAAGAGTCATGACAGATGGAGACAGTTGTGTCTCATGAGTAAGGCCTTCCTACGAGACAGTCGCAAGACATTCTGTTTCGCCAGTCTGTACTATCTGATACACACCTTCTGTGCTCACACTATATATACCCACATTTCCCACAAATGTTGAGGAGTGCTTCAGAGAGAAAACCCTAGCCAAACACCTTGAGAGTTAGAGATTGTTATACCTACATATCTCTACATTTTTGCTTGTGGGTTTCCTCAACTCCTACCTCTTCATTTCCATATCATTGAGAGGTTGATAGCCCAAACACTTACCACACCTTTTCAGAGTGTCAAGTGGGGTTTTGGTGCTGCTGGGAAGCATTGGAAGAAGCCAAGGATGGCAGACACAACATGGAGCTTGTTATGGGATCCGGAGAGCTAGACAAGACACGGTTCCGAGAAGCCTTGTTGGAGTAGGAGCCTGGAGGGCTTAGGTATAGAGGGTAGATTAGGCTTGGAGGGTCTCTTGCTAACCTATGTATCCCAACTGATTGTCTAGTGGATTGATTTCCGCTTGGAGGGCGGTGGAGGGGTTTTTCACCGAGTTCTTCGGTTTCCTCTTCGATAGCGCATCGGCATGTTATCTCGTGTTTGCATTCTTCTTCCCCTACTCTTTTACATTCCATTTTACTACTGTGTTGCTTATATTATGGATTAGAGTAGCTTGTTTGTTTATCCGCTCGCATTTACACTATTTCGCACTTAGTATTAAGTTAGTGTAAAATCAATCGAGCTGTAACTTTAATTGGGGGTCTAAATAGCTCTTGTGTTTTTAACACATTTTCGAGCTTTCAGTTTTCTTGAAATTCAAACAAGTTTATTTCAACTATTACTTCATCTATTCCTTTTCCTCCCCTACGTTGTTTATGTAGCCTCTAAGAATCTTAGAAGGTTCCAATAAGATTCTTTGATTCTTGCTTCCTTAAGTCTTTATTTTATTTTAATTCAGATTTTTATTATCTACCAACTAGTTATTTTTTCGTTTCTCAAAAAAAAAAAAAAAAAATCTAGTTAGTTTTTCTCTTTCTGAAAAAGATAGTTAGACCATTTAATTATTATTTTTTATTTTATTTTAAAAAGAAGACCAATTTATTACTTGAATGAGGTCTCTCTAATTATCATTGTCTTCCACGGTGAAGACAAAGTTTTATAAAGATCTTTCAATGTCACTTGAACTCGGTTGATACCCACTTTCGTAACACATTTTCTACAAGCCCGATTCAATCAAACCGAACTTCTTTGTAGGTCCAATTCATGTATTATATTGTATTTTATTCTTTTGATCAAGACCCAAGCCCAGGAGACATATTGGGCAAATTGAGGAAGTGTTGTTTGGAGGGTATGGGTCGGTTTCTTTCGAACCTTTTGCATGAGCCTAATCCGTGTGTGTTACCAAGTGGGCAAGGGATATTAATAGCACCTCAAGCTCATGAAGGAGGTCTTATATCCAAAATTTTCACTCCAAAAGAGCTTTTATACTCTGGCTAATTGTGGCCCAAAGTTTTTGCCCTTACCCATTTTTTCCTTTAAATCATAGTTGGCTTTAATTGGCAATTAAAGCAAATATGAACCAAACATCAATTTAGCACCTTAGAGGTCCATAGTCTCATCTTTTAGCCTAAAAATTGGTCATTAAGGATAACTAAAGGCTGTTATAAAACTCTCCCTTAAGCTCAAAACAAAACCAACCCTGGTTTTGCCCTTAGAGTTGAAACTTTAAAGCAAAGTTCAGCTAGCTAACATACTCTTAATTCTAAACCTTGGAGGTGGAAATATAGGTACATGAGAACCTTCTCTCTCTTCCTCATGTTGTAGTTGATCAAGTAAACGTCACAGTTAAGAGATAACACGTGCTGTTAAATGCACGTGTATCAACTAATTCAAATGGTGTGTTTCATCAGAAGTAGTCCTAACTTAGGTACACAGTGCATTTCATCTCAGGCTAGCAAAGCAGCGGTTAGCTAGTTTTTCAAGAAGTTAGTTATGGCACGGGTTTGAGCGGGAAATTTTGTTTTGGTTGTTAGAGGATATTTGTAGAAGATATTTATAAGTGATCCAAGATTTCTAGATTCTTTGATTGACTATATATATCTGTGTACTGTGTAAATTTCTCATATAGTGGAAATATCAATTTCTTCTTTCTCACAAATCTCTCTCTCTCTCTCTCTCTCTCTCTCTCTCTCTCTCTCTCTCTCTCTCTCTCTCTTTCCTTCGTTCTCTTAGTATTTGCTCTAGAATCTTCAATAACTTTCTTGTGATTCACTTAGAGAAGCTTAGCTTTCTTCATGGTAATAGAGCCACAAATGGCTTATACTGCAATGTCATCTTCAACCTTAACAATGGCGTCCACTTTTGCAATGACGTCCTTATCCACTACTGCACCAATTAATTTGGCCAATCAACCTCTTCTGCTACTGTCAAACATGGCTAATATGATGATAGTGATACTTGATAGTAAAAACTATATAGTTTGGAAGCATTAAATCACAATGGTGCTTGATACCTATTCAGTGTCTGAGTTGCTTGATGAAACTCAACTAAGTCCTGAGAAGTTTCTCAAAGATCTTTCAGGAACAATCACAACAATTGTGAATCCTGATTACTTGGTTTTGAAATTGAAGGAGAAAGCACTGGTTATATTCATCAGCATAACACTTACACCTTCAATTCTTTCTCTTTCTGTGGGTTGCACTCAGCAATGGAGGTGTGGAAGGTTCTTGAGAATCGTTTCTCCTCAATTTCAAGGTTACACATCAAGAACCTCAAAGGAGAACTCCATAATATTAGAAAAGGTATAGATTCTGTAGATACATATATCTATAGAAAATCAAGGTTGTGAGGGACAAGTTGATGGTAGTTGGAGTAATTATTGATGATGATGAATTGCTTCACATAGCAATCAATGGTCTTCCAAAAGACTACAGTGCTTTTAGATCTGCCATACATACAAGGAGTATACAATTCAGTTTTGATGAACTCACTATCTTGCTTAGTATAGAAGAGGAATCACTTAATGATACTTGTGATATCAAGGATACTTTTGCAATGGCCGTGAATACTACTCCTAGACCTGGAGGTTATAATTAATATTGTCTATTCGTTTAGACCCTTTAAAGTAGATTGTTAACCTAATATATTCACCAAGTGATTACTTAGATTAATTATTTAGATCTAGGTTAAACAAGCATATATCATATCATGCACAAATGCAGAAAAATAAATAACACCACTATATGATAACCCAGGAAAACCGATGAAACAAACCGTTTCAAGGTAAAAACCTAGGGAGGATTTGACCTAGCTATTCTCAAGGTAAAGTAAATCCAATATAAAAGAGTTGAAGTTTTTACAATCAGATTTAATCCTAAATCTATTACTACCTCATGTAGTAACTTACTTACACGACCATGTGCAAACTTCGAATCCACGGACTCCTTCTCTTTTTGGATTTACAACAACACATACCGCTTTGCTTGTGACTTTGAGATCCCACTCAAAGGTTTTTGATCACCATCAGTAATGATCTTGATGTAGTAACTAAGTTCTACCAATGCTTGATTGTAGTTCTTACTCAGGTAGATTCTTATGTCGTTAGAAGGTACAAAACTTCTTAGATCTCACAAAGAGTAACATACAAGTCTTCCAAAAAGTCTTTAAAATGTGACTAGGGTTTCCCTTTTATATGTAGAGAGGTTTGAATGAAACCATAAACAAATTCGCGGGCTTGGGCCTATTTAAAAATTATGCAGAAAAAATTGGACCTACGATTTTTGATTGGTCAAGTCTAATTCTCGATCGGTCGAGCAAGACAGAAAGTCACTTGCTTGTTCAGTAGTCAGCTGGACTTGAAACTTTGAAACACATACTTTTAAGTATTGCCTAACACCTAGACTAGATATGTTTTGTTCTCGGTTTGCCAACACAATAAAAATATGATTCTAAACATTTACACCTAAATCTTTAGAACCTAAGAAATATAATCAGTTTAATGGTAGAGGAAGAGGAAGAAATGGAAATAGAGGTAGAGGTAATGGAGGTGGTAGAGGTTCCAAATCTTCTCCACATCAATACTTTCCATACTCACCATATAAGAATCAACAAAATCAGTTTTCCCCAGCATAGGCTCAAGGTCCTAAGTCTAAGAGACCAACTTGTCAAATCTGTGGAAAGATTGGTCATCTTGCCATTGACTGTTATCATAGGATGGACTATGCTTTTCAAGGGAATCATCCTCCTACAAAGTTAGTTGCCATGGCTACTGCTTCAAATGCAGCAATTACTCAAGAACAACCCCGGCTTGCTGATAGTGCAGCCACTGACCATGTCACATGTAGCCTAAATGCACTCTCTTTTCCTAAGCCTTACAATGGACAACATCATCTTATTGTTGGTGTGGGCGTAGTGGTTTCCTCCTAAAAGGAAAGGGGAGTATGCCTCGGTTGAGTTGACTAGGGAAGAGAAAAGATGAAGTCGCTACTTAGATTAGGTCTGGGAACCATTTACATAGCGTCCTTCTGTGGAAGGATTGATCTTAGGACCATAATATGGGTTCGAAGTTTAGGTATGATTTTAGGAAGGTGTTAGGCACCCGAAAACACCCGACTCGTGGGTCGGTTTCTACTCATTGTGTCTTACATCTTAATCTCATTAAAGGCATATTCAACATCATTATTCTAAACTCACACGCACACTAGCATATATCTAAGCATACAACATGGCATTTCATCCCAAAACCTAACACACATCTATCATGCCTCTCGCATCAAAGCTATGCATACATTTTATCATGTACATCTTATCATTTCATCCGAGGCAGTAAACAAATCATGGCATAAACATATAAACATGTTATTGCATCTCATTATCAAGAACAACTCATCTAAACAAACATGTTCATCCTCATCATTACACATATACCCAATGCATGTCCATGTGAATGCATGACTTACCTTACTTACCTTACTGCATCACAACATCTATGCATCAATGGATGGACATGTGAATGCATGCTCATGGAATCAAAGCAAGAAATAGAAAAGAAACCCTAATTTAGCATGTTAAAGACAAACAAACAATTAAACAGAGGAACAAAGACTCAAAAACATAAAAACAGGATAAAACAGAGGCATATTAAGTAAAATAAATAGAAGTAGAAAACTCAGATTAGAGTTTTTGGGCTTGAGTACGCGTACGCATATATAGGATCTGCATATGCAGCCTAGTTGTATGCGTACGTATACTTCATGTATATGTGCGCATGCAGTAAACATGTGTATGCATACATGCCTCAAAACCCTAACCTAGAAGCTAGAACACAGAAAGGAGCAGAAACGAAAATCTAACAACCTAACATGCTTAAAATCATAAAGCAAAGACAACCTAAAGTAAAATAAATATTACAACATAAACAAACAAAAGAAATAAGAGAATTAAAGATTAAATAAAGAAAAATAAAAGAAAAAAAAAGACTTAGAACTTGTACCTCAAATGCAGAGCTCCTTACCTTGATTTTGACTATTCGTCTCAGTCAAATCTATTCACAATCAAATACAAAAGTGATTAATAATCTTAAACTCAAAAATCAAGGCTAGAAAAGCTCACAATCAAAAGAAATTGATTTGAGAATGTTTTGTGGAAAACTTCCTCATTGATTCACTATTTCTAGTGAATCTTAGGTTTTCCATTAGGATTTTCTGTGTATTTTAAAAAGGTGCCATGTATGATCTTTTATATTAAGAAAATTATGGTTTGGAATGGCTCTCAGACGATGTGGGATTCGTTCTAAACCTCAGTCTTTAACGTAGAAAACTTGCCTTTCATAGTTTTTGGAACCCTAGCATGCGTACGTATGCCTGCGTTTGCGTACGCATGCATGAATCTTGCGTAAGTAGGTTTGGAGCATGCGTATGCATACGCGTGTTTGCGTACGCATGCCCTAGGGTTTCCGTGGCCTTTATTTTTTAAAAATAGCTTTATTTTATTCATAAAAGAGTTATATTTTCCATAGAAACCTTCCTCAAGTCAATTTGTAATTTGATTGGACTCTAAACCAACCTTTGGCCATGGGGAATGTCATCTACTAGGGTAAGAGTGAACAAGGTGTCTACCCTATCTACCCCGGGAAATCTGGCACAATAGACTTGGACATCCACATGCTTAAGTTTTGCAATTTCTTTTTCCAAAGTTTAAATTTTCTGCCAATAAGTGTAATCTCACATCTTGTACACATTCCTTACTGGTAAAATGCATAAACTTCCTTTTAATCTATCTCAATTTACTACACATTCACCTTTTGAATTGGTGCATTCTAATGTATAGGGTCCTGCCCCAATTTCATTTGTCAATGATACCAAATATTATGTGCTGTTTGTTGATCATTATACTCATTTGACATGGATTTACTTACTTAAGCAAAAGTTTGAAGTCTTTTCTATGTTTGTCAAGTTCAAAACCATGGTTGAAACTCAATTTTCCTCCAAAAATTAAGATTCCGAGATCAGATGGTGGTGGGGAATATGTTTCCAAATCCTTTGAATCTTTTCTATATGGAAATGATATTCTCCACCAACTATCTTGCTCATATACCCCTAACAAAATGGTTTGGTGGAAAGGAAACATAGACATCTTATTGAAAGCACTTTCGCTTTTCTCTTTAAAGCTTCTATTCCTTCCACTTTCGGGTCTTATGCTATCTAAACTGCTGTTTTTCTTGCCAATTTTTTTGCCTACTTTTGTTCTGAACTTTCCTTGATATTAGTCAACTTAAGGTGTTTGGCTGTGCCTGTTATTCTCTTCTCAGACCATATAACTCTCATAAGCTAGATCCCAGAACTAAAGAATGTATTTTTCTAGGATATTCCACTACTTTTAAAGGTTATTTGTATTTTGATCATAGTTCTAAAACTATGTATATCTCTAGATATGTTCTATTCAATTACACTAAATTCCCATATCCAAATCTGATCTTTTCCTCTCAGTCACTGTCCTTTCCAATCTTCTCTATTTTCACTCTCTTAATTAGCCTTTTATCTTAGGTCCATTGCCTTTTTCTAATTCCATTCCTTCCACTTCCCCTGCCAATTCCATTTCTGATATTTTAACTCCATTGTTACGTACTACATTCGATCCTATTCCATAATCCACTTTACCTACTCCAGTTGCTCCCACTTCACCACCTATAGATTTACCTACTATTCCTCTTGATCCTAATCCATTACCTATTGTTCCTATTAATCAACACCCTATGCAAACTAGATCCAAAAGTGGAATTTCTAAACCTAAATTTTGCTATAAAGGAGGGATGGACCCAAGGGAGAGGAGGGGGGGGGGGGGGGGGTGCTAGCCCAAAGAAAAAAAGGAAAAAATTTTCCCAAAGAAAAAAGAGAAATTTTTTTATTAATTATATATATATATATATATATATATTTAATTTCTAGAGCTGCACTTCCATCTTCCAAAATCTTAGACCCCCTCCCTTTAATTAGCCTAGCCCAATTAGCAACATCAAATACCAAAAACACTACTGTACGAGATATTTCAAATACTATATTAAATTTGCAAAAGTAAGTTTTAGTTTGTGAAAATAAATTTTTTTTTTTTTTTTTTTTTTTGCAACAGCTGATGCTCTTAAGAAACAATATTATTTTGTATTATTTTGTTTTTGTTGGTAGATGATTACATCTTAATGTATTAAGAAAAACTGATTTTGTGTATTTATCTTGCTTAATATTTTGTTAGTACTATATGGATATCTATTTGGATTTTTTTGTTACGCTTCGGCCCCCTAGCTTGAAATCCTAGGTCTGCCCATGCTATAAAGCTACTCTTGACTATTCTTTCATTGAACCCCCTACCTACAAGATTGCATCTTCTTATCCAAATTGGTGCAAGGCTATGGATATTGAATTTGATTCATTGCAGAAGCAGCAGACCTAGGTGCTTGTTCCTCCACCTCCTAATGTTAATCTTGTGGGATGTAAATGGGTTTATAAACTTAAGCTTCACAATGATTGCTCCATAGCTCGCTGCAAAGCAAGGCTTGTAGCTAAGGGCTTCCATCAGCAACCAGACATTGATTATATTGAGACATTTAGTCCAGTGATCAAACATGCAACAATTAGATTAGTTCTAGCCATTGCAGTGAGCTTTAATTGGCCTATGAGACAGTTGGATGTATCAAATGCCTTTCTCCATAGTCATCTCAAGGAAGCAGTTTATATGCAACAACCTCCAAGCTACATTGATCAATCCAAACCTCAGCATGTTTGCAAATTACTAAAATCTCTCTATGGCTTGAAACAAGCTCCTCAAGCTTGGTTTAAGAGGTTTACCTCACAATTGCTTCATCTTGAGTTTGTTCCTTCTTTGGCAGACACTTCTTTATTTGTAAATCACTCTAGTCCTACTATTCTCCATCTTTTTTGTATGTTGATAATATAATCATCATTGGAAATGCTCTGCTCAGATTTCAAATCTTGTTCATGCTCTCAGTTCTACCTTTGAGCTTAAGTACCTTGACCCTTTAATTACTTTCTTGGTATTCAGATAACTCTTACTAAGTCTGGTCTCACCTTGTCTTAGTCCAAATATGCATCTGACATTCTTTATAGATTCAATATGCATAACTCCAAGCCCACCGAAACTGCATACTGTCCTGCTACAAGGCTTACTCCTACCACTGGGTCTCTTCTCACTGATCCAACTACTTATTGGAGCATGGTTGAGGCTTTATAGTACCTTACCTTTACTAGACCAGACTTGGCATTCAGTGTTCACTAGTTATGTCAATTCATGCAATCTCCTACTACTACCCACTTAGAGGCTGCAAAGAGAGTACTTCGTTATGCTGGAGGTACCCTTACTTATGGTGTTCACCTTTCTCATGGGCCTCTCACTTTATTTGTATTTACTGTTGCTGATTGGGCAGGGGATCCATTTGATAGGAAATCCACTACTGGTTTCATTGTGTTTTTGGGGTCTAATACTGTCTCATAGTCCTCTAAGAAGCAAGCCATGGTTTCCAGGTCCTCCACTAAAGCTAAGTATCGTGCACTGGCCCCTACAGCTGCCAAGATTTCTTGGCTCAGAACATTATTTCTTGAGCTTCATATTTTTCTTCATCATATTCCACTTCTTTGGTGTGACAATGTCTCTGGCATTGCTCTTGCTTCCAATTTAGTGTTTCATACCCGTACAAAGCACATCGATGTGGACTATCATTTTGTTCGAGAAAAGGTTCTTTGCCACTATCTTTGTGTTCGATTCGTATCTAGCAAGGACAATCTTGCCGATGTGTTTGCTAAACCTTTTGCTGCTCCTCTCTTACTTCTGTTTAGAGATAAACTCATGACTTGTTCCTCCCCTATTCGTTTAAGGAGGGATGTTGAAGATGATCAGGTAAACAACACCATTAAGAGATAACACGTGTTTTTAAACACGTGCGTATCAACTAATTCAAATGGTGCATTTCATCAGAAGTAGTACTAACTTAGGCACATAGTGCGTTTCATCTCATTCCAGCAAAGTAGTAGTTAGTTTTTCAAGAAGTTAGTTACGACAAAGATTTGAGTGGGAGATTTTGTTTTCGTTGTTAGAGGATTTTTCTAGAAGATATTTATAAGTGATCCAATATTTCTGGATTCTTTGATTGACTATATATATATATATATATATATATATATATATATATATATTTGTGTACTGTGTAAATTTCTTATATAGTGGAAATATTAATTTTCTCTTTCTCACAAATCTCTTTCTCTCTCCCTCTCTGACTCTTTCTTTCGTTCTCCAAGTATTTGCTCCAGAATCTTCAATAACTTTCTTGTGATTCACTTAGAGAAGCTTAGATTTTCTTCACCTCATGAACTCCTTTAATTTCCTCTTTTGGCTTACTGTGGGTCGTAGTTTCAGACCTATTGTTTTAATGCATTTTTCTGCACTTTTGTTATTAAACTTTAGAGCAAAGGCTCATTCAAGTGGGATGCATTCTCAAAATTCTGAAGCCAGGAGGTGGAAGTATGGGTACAAAGGAGCCTTCCTTCTCTTTCTCATGACTTCTCTCAATTTGCTCTTCTCGTTGACTGTGGGTCAAAATTTCGGACCTATGTTGTTTTATGCATTTTTTAGTATTTTTGTTATTGGAATTTTGATTTGTCTCTTGTTAAAGCACCATTAGCCTCTATTCACTAAATATTGGAATTTTGGGCTTGATACTCTCTACAAACAGTTACTTCTAAAGAGCTCAAGGGGAGATTTGAGCCAGTCTCGCTTTTGGCCCTTGTCTCAAAATGTCCTAACAAACTCTTTCTTCCTTTTAAATCTTAATCTAATTTTAAGTTAATTTTTCATTTTCAACCAACTATTTTAAATGACATGAAGACCCAAAGGAGTGAATAACTGTCAATTTCTTTGAAGTGCTCTGCTGAGTCATTCAAATAATAAAAAAATTATTTTTATTTATTTATTTTTCAAAAATATGCTAAAGTTTATTTTTTTTAAAACCCATTAAATTTATTTAATTATTATTTTAGTCTTTAAAATTTTAATCTTGTTAATTTCATCTCCCAATTTTGCAATTATTGTCATATGACCCTCTCATCTACTGCCATTAAAATTAAAATGCTATTGTCAACCTTTAAAAATAATTGTAGTTTTATTTTTACAATTTATGATAATTAAAAATGACCACTAAAATTTCCAATAATTAGGAAATGATATAGAACCTTTTATTTTTATTTATTTTTTAAAATGAAGCCTATAACGACGTTGTCTCATTCAAACTTAGTCCATTCACAATTGTGATCGTTGCTATTGCCTCTTTTTGAAAATAGTCTCAAATTCTTAATTAGATTTGGTTCGAGTTTCCTTGTCGAGAAATGAAAGCTTATCATTTGGGTAGAAGACATGGAATCTCATTGATATTAAAGGAAAAAAAAAAGTATTCTTTGCTCAATAATTAATATATACTAGTTGCGAACCTGTGCATTGCACATGATAATTATTTTTATAGAGGTTTTATTAATTTTTTTATACAATTTAAACTAATTTAATAAAGAGTAATGTATATTTATTATAAGAATAATCATAAATATAATATAGGAATAATCATAAATCTAATAATTTTTGTCGTACTAAAATGAAAAATATATAATTTTTCTCAAAAATTCAAAAGGCAAATTAACGAAAATATTTATTTTTTAATAAAAGTTATTTATAACATTTTGTGAATTATTAAAAAAAAAAATTTGAAAATTATTCTTTTAGTTTAAACAAACTTTCTCAAACTTATTTTTTCTGCCTACAATCCAAAACATTGAAAAAAGTAACTAAAAAAATTAATAAAACTTAACTATGATTAATTGGACCAATTAGGAAAAAAATTTGTTGTTTATAATCTACTAAGGTTATTTTCTTTGCAGAAATTGTAATTTCGCCTACCCAAAACATATTATCAAATAAAAAATTATTTGCAAAATCTAAGAATTAAATTTTTATATAATAATAATAATAATAATAATAATAATAATAATAATAATAATAATTAAAGTAAAATTGCGAAAGAAAAATTTGTCTCTAATCCAATAAATTTTGTTTAGCTAACCTTTGCTTTTCTCTAAATAAATGGTATTATAGAGTACTTCTAATATAATTATTAAGAGTACTTTGTCCACTACAAATGATTAAAAAATAAACAAAAATGATTAAAGTCTCATAGTTTAACATCTATATTGAGTACTATTAAAATCATGCTATCAAATTACAATAACTACCAAATTAAATTATCCAAATCATGCTATGTAGTAGAATAATATTATATTTTTATATTTAATCCTTTATAACGTAATATAGGATAATATTTAACAATCAAAGAGAGAGAAAAAAAACAATTAAAAAAAAATAAAACTGAATCGCATTAATCTAAAGTAGATTAAAGAATATAAAAAATTATTAACCTAAAGCGAAGATGCATGAAAAATAAAAAATAAAAATCTACCCAAAAATTTTGTGTGTGTGTGTGAGAGAGAGAGAGAGAGAGAGAGAGAACCTTTTTTTTTTTTTTTTTTTTTTTTTGTAAGGGAAAACTATGCATAGAATTAGAGATAGTGACAAATTTATAGTAAAAGAGTGTGAATAAGAAGAGATAAAAATAGAGGAAGATGAAGGGAAAGATGAAGAATAATATTAATGTAGAGGGTTGTGGGAAGATGAGAAGGTGAGGGAGGGAGAAAGGTTGGAGAAGTAGTGAGGAGATGAAAAGGTAAGGGAGATAGAAGGGTTGGAAAAGTGAAAATATGAAATAAAAAATATTGAAAATAATTATAAGAAAATAGAAAGAAAGATGATAATAACGTGAACGCTGATGTAGCTTAATGTGAGTGTAGCAGCATTAAATACAATATTATATTTTTATATTTAATCCTTTATAACGCAATATAGAATAACATTTAACAATCAAAGAGAGTGAAAAAAAAAACATAACAATTAAAAAAAATAAAACTGAATCGCATTAACCTAAAACAGATTAAAGAATACAAAAAATTATCAACCTAAAGTGAAGATGCAAGAAAAATAAAAAATAAAAATCCATCCAAAAATTGTGTGTGTGTGTGTCAGAGAGAGAGAGAGAGAGAACTTTTTTTTTTGTAAGGGAAAACTATGCATAGAATGAAAGAGATAATGACAAATTTATAGTAAAAGAGTATGAATAAGAAGAGACAAAAATAGAGGAAGATGAAGAGAAAGATGAAGAATGATATTAATGTAGAGGGTAGTAGGAAGATGAGAAGGTGAGGGAAGGAGAAAGGTTGGAGAAGTAGTGGGGAGATGAAAAGGTAAAGAAGGGAAAAAGGTTGAAGAAGTGTAAATATGAAATAAAAAATATTAAAAATAATTATAAGAAAATGGAAAGAAAAAAGATAATGACGTGGATGCTGACGTAGCTCAACGTGAACGCAGCAGCATTAAACGCTACGCTTCAGCTTTTAGTAATATATAGATTTCTTATCCATCAAGGAATAGAATTAGAGCCTTATAAATAGATAATGTTGCAAAGGATTTGATGATCTTTGCCCAAGGGTCTTCCCACATGAGGACATGAGAAGACTTTTAGAAGAACATGAGTTATTTTTTTTTTCAAAAAGTAGTTTGGTAGATTTTTTGGGGTTAAAAGATTACCCGTTGTTATGTGTTGGAAGATTATTATTATTATTTTTTTTTTTGTGAGTGTAAGAAAGTTTTAAATGTAGACATGAATTTGGCCGAATTATATTAAATATTTGTCTCGTGTAGATATTTTAATTCGCGTGAATGCGCTTCTGCTAATCCTAATTCACAATAATTGATATTATAGATTTTTTTATTGCACAACACCCCTTCTTCTCTTCTTTGTCACATTCTCTCATTTAGGTTCCGTTTGGAAGAAGGGGATGGAATGGAATGAATGAAAATAATATTTTTAAAATATTTTTCCCTCTCTTTTGTTTGGGAGTTTTAACGGAGGAAATGAAAAGTCTATTCCTTTGTTTGCGAGTTTAGGTGGGAGGAAATGGAATGGTTAAGAGGAATACTCATTCCCTCCTAAGTCCTCAAAATCTCAAATTTTTGTTCCCCCCAATTAGGAGGAATAGGAGGAAATAAATTTAGGTTTAATGAAAATTTTATTAAAATTCCTAAATTACCCCTTGACTCTTAGCCCTCTTTATTCTCAACCAGCCGTACTAATATTGTTGCTCTCTCTTTGCCGCTCCTTCTTTCTCACGCTGCTGCAAATCATAACCAACCGTACCCAACTGTGAGTTTTTTAATTGTTTTGATTTCATTGATTTATTTACTATTAAAAAGTTTTTCAATTGTTTCAATTGTTTTGCTTTCATTGATTTTTTCTCAACTAGCCGTACTCAACTATATGTATTCTGCTTGTGCATGTGTTCTTAATTCCTATCATTGATGCACAAGTAGCGTCGGGTTAGCATAGTGCAGTTTGCTGGTCCTTCTTTCTCACGTTGCTGCTAATCTAAACCAGCCATACCCAACTGTGAGTTTTTCAATTTTTTTGATTTCATTGATTTATTTACTATTAAAAAGTTTTTCAATTGTTTCAATTAAATTGCTTTCATTGATTTTTTCTCAACTAGCCGTACTTAACTATATGTATTCTACTTGTGCATGTGTTCTTAATTCCTATCATTGATGCACAAGTAGCATCGGGTCAGCACAGTGCTAGGGGCGCCAAAATTCCTTTACTTTTGGATATTTAGATTAGTTTGTCTCCCTATATATATATATATATATATATATATATATATATATATATATATGCATAACATGTTAGTGAGTAAGAGAGGAAGGGTTTTAGTTGGTTTACAAATTTTACACTCGTTGGGGGCTATCCAAATAGTGCTATTTGTCTTTCATGTTAGGAGATATGCTTTGTTTTTCGGTCAAGAAAGAGAGTGTTTTTTAAGTCAGCCATATTTTCATTAGGCGAGGGTGAGGACTAGAGAGAGGGTTTTTGTTAGATGATATTCCTCTTAGGTTAATGAATTTAGTTTAAGCTAATATATGTCCAACACTCATAATGCCAGTAATCAAAAAGCACACCACATGTCAGTTCAAAGTTAACATGCAATGGGATGAATGTGGCCATGTTGAAATGGTTCTTACTAATTCATATACTTATTGTACCATTATTTTTAAGTTAACAATGAAGTGAAAATTTTTTTATTAAAAAAACAATATTATCTATTATCTATTAAAAAATAAAAAAAGTTTTTTGTATATAAGATAACATATGCATAAAAATTGACTCACAACACTTGATCTTTCACAATAATTGAAATTGATTTTTCTCATACCGCTACATTTCTTAAGTCTTTTTTTATTAGTAAAACAATCTTCTACCAAACCAAGTTTAAAATTTTCTCACCAGTTCAGGTCAAATCAGTAGGTTCGTAGCCATTGGCCCAACGAGTCATTATACAACTTTTCAAATATATTGTTATATTTTTTACACTTTTTCTTTTGTGTTAATGAATGCTAGTGTACCCAACTACGCGCTTGCCTCAAACATATTGGTCTACTGTGCAACAAATTAAATCATTAGACTATTAGTTTTTGAATTTCAAATTAAGTCCAAATATTTTAATAAGAGCATCCACAGCAGTGGAGTTAAATTTTTAGCAATTTAGCTCCACCAAAAGTTACTTTATCTATTTTAACTACACACGTGCTGCAGCAGTGGATCTATTTTAGCTTTCAATACAATAAAATAATATAAACATCACAATAAAATAATATATACCCTACAATAAAATATTAATATTTTATTCTCTCTCCCCAAATAAAATAAAATAAAAACCTATTCTTTTTTCCTTCTATTCTATCTGTAACACCCCATAATTTTATTCCTTATTTAATTCTTAAATATAAATTAAATAGGAGGCCCACAATTAAATGGATTTAATTGATTTGGGCCTAGGATATTAAAAATAATTTGAAGCCCAAGTGAGATGACATAAGTAAAATAATATATGGGCCTTATAACCCTAGTCTTTTACCTTTTAAGTTACATTTGTACCCTTTTTCTTTCTACTTCCAGCCGCAACACATTAGGGAGAGCTACTTCTTTTCTTCTCTACGGCTTGCAGAGGTTATTCAGGAAGTTGTTCAGGTATGAATGCCTTACTCCAAATTTAAGAAGGTTGAATGGTCAATAGCTAGCTTTTGTCTTGAACCTAGACTAATTATACTACATGAAAAGTGTTCTTATATTGTATTATATTAGATAAAGGATTGGTCAATATGTCAGAAAAGACCTTGAAGTGTACTTAATAGAGGAAAAGTGCTTTATCATTTTTCTTGTCACCATGTGAAAGGAAAAAGGGGGCTGCCTTGTGGTTTTATATATATAGCCGTATGATATAGGCTTGGACATGGTTTTGATAGAATTCCATACGTGGCCTTTACTTTGACTAATAGAATAAATAGGGTTGGATTATTATGCTTTCACACCTATAGCCACCCTTATTGACCAATTCAACTATGACCTTTTACTCTTGTCTAAGACTAGTCCATGGCCTAAAGAAATTGTTGGTGAGTCTTGGATGTGGCTGCCATGTTGGGCTGAATATATATATATATATATATATATATATAATTTTAGATGTCCAGCAACATCAAGAGAGAATATAGGCAACCGGATTGATAAAATTAAGAGTACAATAATATGTGGCTTCTACCTTGTATTGGCAGAACTATAATGGTGCTCTACTTGTGATTTATAGATATAGATATTAGGTTGCTGCATTATGTCATTAGATAGGATTATATTATGGAAAAAGTCTGCTGCATTATGTCATTAGATACCTACCTTTGCATCATTCTAGTGATACTAATTATCATCTCTAAGCCTTTGAGTATGCAGCAACTTATTAGCCCAAAAATCTGATTATGTAGCAATGTTTTAAAGCCAAAAAGACATGATTATGCAGCAGAAATTGTATGTCCAGAAATCTTATCAAAGCTGAAAATAAATTGGATAGTTAGGTAAATAAATGGAGAATTTTGGATATATCAATATTGACTAGGATAAAACCGTTTAAGCGTGAAAATAGATTTTTAAGTAAAAACTGTGTATTGATGAGCCTATTTTTGGTGTTGCTAGGTTCTAATTCTTCTGAATTGTTGTGATTCAAGGGAGGTTGATTTCTTTTATTTTTGCAACTAAGAGGTAAGTGGTGTTTACTAATTTTGGGGGTTTTCCCACAACAACGTTGATTATTAAATTATTTTATATTAAAGAATTATGTTGATATTCTATATATAAATTGATATTTTATAAATGTTTAATGTGCACATCGACTATTTGTTTTATGAAAAAAAAACTTGTGGGACAACCTAAATATATTTAAACTGGTATATGTGAATATAACTATATATTTCTAGAATTGTGAATGGATTGTTTTGTGAGCATATTGAATATGTTTTGAAAACCTATGGCAAGTCGTGTTTAGAAGCTCAGTATTTAGTCCTTAGCAAGGGACAATCATACTGCAGCTAGTCCTTAGCAAGGGACGGTCCCAGAAAAGGGGACAGTGCACATTTGATAGCTCCTTAGCAAGGGAGTATACTTTGAGGATCCAAAAAGGAAGCTCCTTAGCAAGGGAGTGCACCTTTAGGTTCCAAAGGAGTCATCCTTAAGAAAGGGGATGAAAAGGAGACTCTAGTCCTAAAAAGGGGACAGCACAACCCTGTCAACGGGGCGTAAACGTTGACCACGAGAAAAGCCTAGGAAAATTGTGTTTATGATGGTATTGATATATATATTATGATGGCTCACAATATAAAGATATTTTCTTTTATATGAAATATTTGTTGATAAAATATTGATGAATTGCAAGTTATAAAACTGTTGTAAGAATTTATTTGTTTGAAAGGTTGTTCCCATACCTCAATGTTAGTAAATTCCACTTATTGAGTTATCTCACCTCCTTTTATTTTTCCCCTTACAGATACATTAGAGGGATTATTGGAGTAGACATTCTTGGGAGATAGCAGTTTCGAACTATTTTGTGGAACCAAGGATTTTATTATTATTTTCTTTTATGGCATTAAACTTTGTATTGGAGAATTATTTTGAGGATATTTTGTTTTTGGTGAATTAGAGCTCTGACATTTGTGATGAGAATTAAGGTTGCTAGTTCCTTTTATTTAATATTTTTATGGATTTATCAGATTGAATAGAATTTTATTGCTTATGATTTTGGGGCGTTACACTATCTTCTCTCTGTCTCTCTCTCTCTCTCTCAACCGGTCTCAACTCTCTTTCTCTTTCTCCCTCTCTCAAATCAGCTCTCTTTCTCCCTCTCTCAGATCATCGTCACCGGCCCAAGCCTTGGACGATCGTCGCCGGCCCCCGCCGTCCCACGCCTCCGCCGTCTCTCAAACCTTGCCCTGTGTAGATCGGTGGGTTTTTTTTTTTTTTTTTTTCTTTCTATTTTTGAGATGGGTTTGGTGATTAGTGGTAGTGGGTTAATGGTTGGGGTGTGTGGTGGGTGGTGTGTGGTGGTGGGTTTGTACATCGGTGGGTCGGCTTGGGACCGGCCACCATAGCAAAAAAAAAAAAAAAAAGAGAACAGATCATCGTCGGCTTGGGCCAGTGACGATGAGGCCGGCGGAGGCGTGGGACGGCAGCTTGAGATGGCGACGTGGGCCGACGTGGGACGACGGCAAAGCAGAGAGTAGATGAGGGAGAGAAAAAAAAAATGAGAGGAAGAAGGAAGAAGAAGAGAAGCCGGAGAGAGAGAGAGAGAGAAATTTTTTTTTTTTAAATAAAAGAGGAGAGAGAGGGTTAACAAAATAATATATATATATTTTTTTAGCTTTGATGAACAGTGCACATTTATTTATAAATTTGCACTGTTCACGTGGAGCTAAAATTTAAGATTTTAGCTCCACTGCTGGAGCTGTGTTTTTGGGCTTGAGGAGCTATATTGCTATATATATTATAGCAATATAGCAACATAGCTTCTCTATTGCAGATGCTCTAAAATGTGTTTGAGTTATGGGTCTACTGTGCAACAAAATTATGAATGTGTTATTAGTCTTTGAGAGATAATGTTATAGTTTAACTTTTCTAATTGCTAGTGTACGTGTACTATAACAGATAATGTACTTTGAAAGATAGTGTTATAGTTTATCTCTCAAAGACATTAATGTACGTGCACTTTGAGAGATAATATTATAATTTAACACTTTTTAGATTAGTTGTAACGCATTCATAGTTTATAGTTTAACAGTTTTATTTTTAGATTAGTTGTAACGCATTCATAATTAGTTAGACTAATAACGTAACTATTTTTTTAGAATATGTGCCCATAATTTCCTAAGTTGGACAGATAACATAATTATTTTTTTACTTAGTGTTATAGATGATGCTTTAGTGGATGATTTTTTACATCAAGTGATCATAGGTGGTAGAGTTAATGGAATTTTTACCTCTAAGGCATATGATGACATAATGAAAGAGTTGATTGAAAAATTTCACATGGAGTTTAACAAGGATAAGGTGAAAAATCGACAAAAGACATTGAAAAAGAATTTTTATGAATGCTATGACATATTTAAAGATGGATTGAGTAGTTTTGGATGGAATGATTTTTTAAATATATGGACAGCTGAACCAGAAGTTTGGGAGCCACTCATAGTAGTAAATTCCCATTTTTTGTTAGTTTAATTTTGTATTACATAATTATATATTTGTTGTATTAACATTTTCCTTTGTTTGTAACAGTATAAACCTGCAGCCAAGAAGTGGATGACAACACTTATGCCCAACTACTCTAAGATAGCACTATTTTGGGCTAAAGATAGAGCAAAAGGTGATCATGCTGAAACTGTAAAGGAGAAACGTGCTAGGTATGCTGCATCGACCACTATTGATGAGATTGATAATTTGGTATCCTAAAATGAAGTTTTTTTTTTTTGGAGAACTTTGAAGTCAAAGATGATTAGAGGTCATCAGAAATTAATGTTGTACGTTCTCGAGTGTCATCACAAAATGCAATGTCTTCTAAAAGCAAGAAAAGACGACTGGCAGAAGATGATGAACTCAAGAATGTAATTTTCCAGTCATTTGATAATGTATCAATGGCCATTGATAGGGCAACTGAGGTTATGACAAAGTGCTTTTCAAAGTCATATGGAGCAGAAGTTCACACAGTTTTGGGCGTATTGGACTTAGATTCAATATCAAAGACTGAGACCTACATGTTTTTTATGGAAAATCCAACATATAAGGAGATGTACTTTGGTTGCCCAGATCATGAGCGCAAATGTATCTTATTGACACTGATGTTTAGGCCTAAAATAAAAAAAGTGTGGGATTTTTTGGCCAACCTTAGTTTTGGAATGGATTATGTTATTTTGTTTTGTTTTGGCAAGATTTATTACCGAGTTTTTTTTTTAAAAGATATTTGTTTGCATTTTTAGACAATATTTATTTTGTTAAGAATAAATATGTGATGCGTGAATTGCTTTACAACATAGAAATATACATAACTTGTTTTTTTATGTTCTTTAAAATGAGAGGTATAATAGTAATGTTATTATAAAATGATTCTATTCCATTTCTTCCAATGTTACGTCCAAACGATGTTACTTACATTCCATTCCTTTATTTTATAACATCCAAACAAGATTTTTAAATTTTATTTTATTCCATTCTATTCTATTCCATTTCTTTTCATATTAAATATATTTGATTCTATTATATTCTCTTGTAAACTTCCAAACGGACGCGCACACATGATAGAAAACTACAAAAAAGATTCCTAAACTGGTACAATGCCCATCAAGCACAATCACACAATCAAATAGCATAACCACCCAAAATTACAAGCACAATCACCCAAAACTGAACACTCACTTGCCATTACCCGAACTCAACCTGACAGCATCGGGTGGCGAAAATCTTAACCCATAACCAACCTGAATGGAGCTTCAAATCGGCCGGATCAGGTCATATTGGTTTAGAGTTTGCTCCCGGGGTTAACATCTTGCCAATTTTGGCAGAAATCTTGTTGGATCTCATGAGATCTGGCCTATATTCCTCTGGATCTATCAAGATCTGGTCGAGATCCCTCTAGATCTGTTGAGATCTCCTTATATTGGAGGAGTTAGAGTTTAGGCTCACCGGATTTTCGGCTGAAACTTGTGATTTCTTACGGGGAGAGGACAAGTCATTGGGTGGGTTGGGTTCATCGGTTCCTCAGATAGCCAAATTGCAACTCGAACTGACAGTATCAGGTCCTGGGATTGGCGACTTGTGGCCGATCAAACCACTGCTTGGATCGGGCGGTTATCGGGTGGAGAGCTTCGAGTTCAGGCAGTTCTTTGGGTTAGGGCGGTTGGTGGACAGGCCTACTTGCCATAATAATATATTGGTAGGGTCCTTTTTGTCACCTTACCACGCTTCAAACTTTGATTGGCTTGGCTTTCGGGCCTGAGTTGAAGTTGGTAAGTCGAGCCCGCTGTTTGCATCAACACAAGAGTTAAGAAGGCTCGTGAATTGTCTTGGAATTGCACTTTAGTCAACAAACCTGCAAAAGAGAAGTAATATGTGATTTCCAACCAAGTATAGTGATGTACGATGTTGAATAACAAAAGTGGGTAAATTTGGAGCAATGTGGTAAGGGAGAAAAAAGACCCTCCATTTGTGCTTCCAAACAGAAAGAAAACTTATCGTGGCATCTACTGAATGTATTGGATAGAAACTGTGCATGAGAGAACAATCTCTTCTCTTAGGCTGGGACATTTTTTTGGCTTTAATGGAAGTTGAGAGGATCTGCCAAGATCCTCTAGTTGAAGATCAAAGACACATATCGAGATAAGTTTAGGAGTCCAGCTTGGAACTGAACGCTAGCCCAAGAGAAAAGACTAACAACCAGTGTGTTTCTTATCCCCTGGAGGGGGAGCTAGCCCAAGGCCTAAATTGTGCACGATAAGATTCTCAAGGTTGATTTTAATATAACTCAAATAACCACCCTACAATAGTACTAAGTCAGTACAGCAATCCCAACCACAAGTCAGCATAGACAATTTATCCAGCAATTAAGCAGTATAAGAAAAATTCAGTGGTTAATAACTCAGAAAGATGCTAACAACCTTTGCATTTCATCTTCTGGTAAGAAGTCAAAAAAATGAAAAAAACTCAATAATAACAGACATATCATATTCATCAACAGTAAAACTATAAAATAATATGGATTCTTCCCATTATAATCATAGAGAAAAGAGTGAAAACTCGGTGCAATTGAAGGGAGCAAAAGGGTGTCCAATCGTGTGCAACAGTGCTTCGAGCAAGCCTTCTTTCACAAAGCATACTTAGGTGATGACCATATGGTGGAGTTTTGTGTTGTTGTGATGGCGAGGTTAGTTCAATGAGGCTTCGAGAGTGGGTGTTCTATGAGAGGAATGAGATATGTGAGAACTACAATTCAAAGTAAGGGTGCTACGCATATTCTGGTTATTAATTTTTTGGGTTCCGCCTTCTTGGTTCATTTTCAACTGATGCCCTCACTTTTATAGTCTCTAGGAGTGAAATGATGAGGGTTGGTAGAAATGAGGAGGTCTTATTCAATAGGCCACGAGCTTTGATCATTCTTTCTTAGTTCTTAGACAAAGATGGAGGAGTTCTTAGACTAGCTATCAGTTCCGCAAGTTGAGCTGCCAATCACAAGACCAACTCCCCTTGACCACTCCAAGGCCTCTTGAAGATTTTTGAATTTCTATAATGATTTTTAGCACCAAGCTTCAATAAAGATCACTCAAAGTATCTAACTGTGTAAGGCTTAGGTCTCCCATCTAAGGATTTGGCAATTTGAGAAGGTAAAGGTAGAGACTACAGTGGGCTTTTCTCCTAAGGAAAATAGGTGGTTAACTGATTTCTCTCAAGTTTGCAATCTTGCTCAACCGAGATGATAAGCAAAGGCCAAGCGTGACTCTTTGCCTGACTGCTTTTTGAAATCCACACTTGCTTGACAGTTCAGCTGACAGCCTTATCTCACTTGACCAAGATTCTTCAGGCATCAGCTGCAATTACAGCACTTGGACTCTCATCTCAAATACATTCAAACCCAAAATTGTACAAATACATAGGAATTTAATTTGCACGAAATACACATAAATTTGGCACTGAATATGCCAATGCTTAAATCCTAACAGGCGGCAAAGTTTATCTAACTTTGAAAGTAACAGTTATAATGGATAACTAAGAAATAATTCTAAATCAGTGCATGACAAAGAGAGAGGAAAAAAAGCATATCATTCATTTGTTTTGTTTTGCTTTTTTCTTTCTTTGGAATGAGCTAGATTTTATTCAACAAACAAACAAGAAGCAGCAAGCTGCAAACTATACCATCATAAAAAAAAAAAAAAACCAAACTAAATACACTCAGCCAGCTGTAGGATAAAAAAAACCAGCACCAAATCCAATCAAAAACAGCAAAGGAATTCTCCAATGGCTACGCAGAATCCTATTTTGGATAGAATTCCTTCTAAGCTGCAGCAGCTTAATTTTTTCATCAAATACTGAAAAGAGTAATTTTGGATGTGTATAACCTCATTTAGTGCTTATATGTTATGCTGGGCCCGCAATATGTTATGCTGCAACTTGGGCTGAAGTCAGTAAATCAAATAATCGTGTATTACCCTTTTGCCTTTGAATAAGGCAAAGGGAATTAATTTCGTTGTTCTTCAGCCTGGCTTATATCATTCATGTTGATTCCTGCAACAAATGAAAGCAATCACCATTAAATTGCTAGAGCATTCTAGTTAATATATATATATATATATATATATATAAACCTTCTGACATTCTCAATTATTTATTTATTTTTCTTTAATTTTCACTGAAACTGCAGTTTCACATGTAGAGAAACCAATAAAGTTGCTATATATAGTCAAAAGAGTTTATAGTTCACATACAAGAATTTGTGATGTAATAGTAATTAGTAAAACAGAAAGAACTAACCTCCACTGAATGTAAAGGCAAACTGTTTGTTGTATTCTGACCACATTAATTCAATCTCCCTCTAGATCTTCTCAGCTGCCTTCTTCTCCTTTTCTGCATTAGTGGCCACATCCCACTTTTCCTTCAGCTTCTTTCCATCGGTTTAGATTATTTTCTTCTCTTCCCTTGCTTTTCCCTTTTGTTTTAGATCATTTATCTGTCCTTTGGCTCCAGATATACTCTTTCCAACTGTTGACGTTTTTTGCTTGTCCACTTTCTGTTGTAGCTCATTGATCTGTGATTCATTAATACTCTGAATTGTTGCCTCAACTGAATCAAGCTTCAAGAAATTTTCTTTATTCTTTTCTAGTTGAGATACTATCTCAGCCATAGGCTTGATCAGATTGGTGCACCTTTCAATGGTGTCATTGGCTTGGCAGAAATGGCTTTCAGAACTGTGAAGTCCCTTAAGAGTTGAAGCACTAGGGATTTCATTCCAATCGAGATGCCATGACTCATCCAAGTCACACAACAATTCTAATGCCAAATTTAAAGAAATGGAATGACCAGGAAAAAGTGCAGAAGAGAAGTCGGTTGCTAATACAGTTTTACAATGTCCAATGCATTGTCTATGTCAGATTGACCTGGCCTGGCTTTCTTGGGCTGCACATTTGTTATGAGACAACTGGATGCAGACTAAGAAGTTTCAGAATTGGCTCCCAAGTGTAAAAGGACTCCATATCATCATCCTCACTGTCATTAGACACAGTAGAAGCCTCTTCATGCCCAACCATTGGTGGAGCATTTAATCCAGTAGTTTCATATGTTGGAGTAGTTACTGCAACTGATGACTTTTCAAGTTCTGTAGTAGGAATGTAGGATGACAGATTGATGGTTTTACGTGTTTCTCCTCTGCAGCTTCTGTGTGCTTCTTTGAGGCTGACCTAGGGACCTAACGAGTCTCTTTTACCTTCTTCTTCCTCATCTACTAGTTGTGGAGACCTGATGCTTGTTTATAGATTTCATTAGAAGAATCCTTCATAATAGATAAAACACAATGAGAAATTATTGCTCAAAGCAAAGAGAATTTTAAGACAATCAGATTGAGAAAGATGGTAACTTTTATACCTATCAAAAAAAGAAAGACAATAACCTTTGTGGAACTTGATTTACTTTGAGTTGATTGAATGGATAGTTTGGAACCGGTCTCTTCCTGTTCTGCTTTTGGTTCATTTAGTACCTCATCAACAGCTTCTGTAGCATTGGCCCTTATAAAAACTGTGAATCAATTCTAACATGATCAAGATCATTATTGTATACCTCTTCTCCATACTAAGGTAAATTGGATTCACGAAGACTAAAAAAAGTCAATGTCACATATAGGTAGTTAAATGTGGGGAGTGATACTCTCTCTTTCTCTCTTAAATGAGTGAGGTTTGTCCCAGGGGTTGGGAGAGAGATTTGAAACAGTAAGCTTCATTTCATGGTGTGTGGTCTGCAGTCAATTGTGTTAACTCTTGGGATTAAAAGAAGTGAACTTCTTTACAAGCTGATGATTAGCACGTATCTAATTATATTTTAGACAAATTTATTTCTATCAATTAAATCATAGATTTTTCAGTCAAAGAAGTTTTGTTTGTAGTGCAAAGAGTTGGACAATGATGAGTTGGTTCTTTCTCAATAACACCACCAAACAACACAATCAAATTGTGAACCAAACCATCTTTTTAAGGATGGAATAAGATAATTATAAAAAAATAAAAATAAAAATAAAAAAGAAAAAGGATGGAATAAGATATGGAAAGTTGTAATTTACAATTATTTTGTGTTGGCTCTAATTTCGTGCCAAGTTTGATTGTAATTCTTCAATCATATTTCCCTGTATGTATGTGGGTTTTTAATTGTAAGAAATGAGTGTGAGAGAGTGTGAAGACTTAAGCTTAAAACGATGAACAAGTGAATTTCGAGAGTGTCTTGCGAGAAGCTTACTAGTGAAAGAGCCACATGTAGAGCACATGACTGGAAGATAAGGAGTCATACCAGCTTGGAGGTTTTTGCGAGTGTCTCGCGGGAAAGTTCATCCCGTGAAGTTCGCGAAACATTCTGTTTGGCAAAAAGTTATGTTTTGCTTTACCAAGTCTTTACCCACACCATATATATCTTCATTACCCACAAATTGTAAGGAGTGCTTTTCAGAAAGAAACCCCTAAAAAATACATTTGAGAGTTAGAGATTGTTATACCCACAATTATCTATACATTTCCTTGTGGTTTTCCTCAACTCCTACCTCTCCATCTCTATATCCTTGAGAGGTTGATAGCCCAAACACTTATTAGACCCATTCTGAGTGTTAAGTGAGATTTTGGTGCTGTTGGGAAGTATTGGAAGGAGCCATTCATTGGCAGATGTAATCGTGTTGAATTGCGGGATTCGAAAAACTAGAGAAGACAAGGTTTCGAGAAGTCAGTTGGTAGTAGGAGCTTGAAGGGCTCAAGTACATGGGATAGACTAGGCTTGGAGGGTCTTTTGTTATTCATGTACTCTAACTTTATTCTCTAGTGGATCGATTTCGACTTGGAGGGTCGTGGAAAGGTTTTTCGCCGATTTCTTCGGTTTCTTCTTCGATAACACGTCTCGGTGTTATCTTGTGTTTGCATCTCTCTTCCCTACTCTTTAAGCTTTTCTTTTATTGTTGATAATGGATGGATATGGCTTAGGATAGTGTTATCGGTTGTTTGCGCTCATTTACTCTTATTCTGCACTTAAGTTTAAGTTAGAGTAAAAACAATCTAGCCGTATTTTTTATTGGAAGTCTGAACAAGCTCTTGTGTTTTCACACTAATCCAAGCTTTCAAGATACATGAGAGAGCACCATATTATGGTGTGATTAGCTCATACACTAACACAAGGTGGAGTCAAGAAATAGAGAATGTTTTGCCTTTTACCTTTGTGATTTTGCTTTAAGCAAGATGAATTTGGTTGTTTTTTAGCCTGGTGTGCATCATTTATTTCTATCCCTGAAACAAATGAAATATATTAATAACTTTTAAGGAGAATTCTTGTTAAGCTTATAATGCAAACATAAATATATAGATTCTCAATTTTTAGTTTTATTTTTTTGGTTTGTTCAATTGTGGTTTAATCTTCACTGCAAGTTCACATCTGGAGAAACTGATAGAAAAAGCCATCATAAATACTATAGCAATTTGCATGTGTGAGACAAAACACACAAAGGTAAAAAGAAGCAGAGAAACAATGCTATAAGTGAATAAAGCCAAATTAACGTTATACCGAAACACACACACACACACACACAAGTGTGAATGTGAAGAGGTTGCAGTTTGAACCTTTAAATCTTGGTTTTATGCAGGGAAGTTCCAAGACTTCAAGTCACAATTAAGGGAAAATTTTCTGTAGCAATAAATATTAATATTCCATTTTACCAGGTCCAGAGAAACATAAATTCCATCCAAACAAATTAAATAGAGTAAGTTCATGTAGACAATGTTAGTATATTTCAAAGACTACATAGTTAGTTGGCAGATTAGAATCTATGGTGGTAAATAGTTGACATTCTATGATAATAGTAATTAGTAAAATAGTGTATAGTATTTGAAGTACTAACCTCCAAGGTGTGGAAGAAAGTGATACTAAGCTGATGTTGAAGAAGCTGTAGGGAAATCAATCTCCAGGTCAGGAATGTGCATAATTTTTGGCTTATCTGGACCTCCTCCACCTCCTTCCTCCATTTGACAACGCTCTGTCAATAGTGGACAGCTTTGTATTTGCAAATGTTGAAGAGAGCTGGGAAGCCCATCTTCAGGCAAGGACTGGAGCATAGGGCAGTCCTCAATGTAAAGGTCTTTGAGCGAACGGAGGCTTTTCAGTATCTCCTTGGGGCCTAGAGACTGTAGAAAGGGGCATGAGCCAATGCTCAAACACTCCAGCGCAGCAGGTAGCTCCTCAGTTAATTTCACAAGCATTGGACAGTTTCGAATGGAAAGTAGTGTGAGAGATAACAAAGTTGACAGTGACGCTTCTTTGCCCTCGGACAAAGACATCAGATCTTTGCAATCACGAATGTACAATGCCTTGAGGCCAGGAAGCTGGGGCCATTGTGGAAGTGAGGTGAGGTTTGAGACACCGGATATAACCAGTGAGTATAGAGAGCTAGTATTTGGTATTGCCCTCACTAATGTTCCATCAAGACATGCATCGAGTGCTAAATGCTGAAGACGTTCAGCAAAATGTGGTTGTGGGAGAGCAACTAATAACTCACACCCACTGATCTCCAACTTTTGTGGAGCGAAGTCTATTGGCAGTGTCTGTAACTTGGGGCAGCTTGTTACATTCAGTTCCAACAAATTAAACCAGGACCCACACATAGGCTCCCAAGCCGTCACTACTTCACTCCAATCCTCCAGAATAAGATTGTCAATAAGAGTTAGAAACATCAAACTTGGGGCCACTGGAAGAGCCCTTAGGGATTTGCAGCTTTTGATCTTCAAAGTTCTCAACTTTGGAAAGCTGTTGGGTAGCTCCCTCAGTTTGGGGCAGTTGCTAAACTTCAGCCGTGAGAGGGAAGGGCATCTGACCTCTGGCCATTTCTCCAACTCCTGCATACCTTTGACGCAGAGAACTCGAAGATTGGGTAGCTCACCAAGAGTGAGAGTTTTGCAATTTGTGCAATCATTCAAGGTAACACTAACCAAATTTTGGAGCCGCCCTTCTCTCATCCAAGCTGGAAATTCATTGCCCCTGTAGTGACAAATTTGGAGCTCTTTGAGGTTTGAGTGAGGTTGTAGCCCTTCAAGTACAATTTTTTCAGTTGCATCATCATGTGTATTGACAACCCTGTCACTCCATTCAAACACCAACTTCCAAAGGTACTTCTTCTCATTCATCTTTGCCTCCACTACATTAACCACATTTTCAAGCTGTGAGATATGTAATGTTCCTGTGAGATATGCCATGTTCTTCAGTTCTTCAATTCTGTATCCAATCTTGTTGCCAACCCGAAATGCATGCCAATTCTGCAGACGGGTTAAGTTCCCCACTTTTGGTGGCAGGACGGAGAACTTGAACCAGAATAAATCCTCGAGCTCCATATGTCGCAAATTAACCAAGTTCCCAAGGTCCTTGGGCAATTTGAAAAGCCAAGGGCACCCCAAGAGTTTCAGTGTTTCCAAATTGTAGAGATTACAAATTGAGTTGGGCAGAAATTTGATTTCTGTTCTAGAGAGGTCAAGGTAGCGTAACAACTTCAACTCATCAATTGAGCTGGGCAATTCCAAGATCATACTTGAACTAAGATCCAAGGTCCGTAAGTATCTCATTGTACGAAATGCTCTGTCAAGGGCTTGACCAAAGTTTTTCAGGTAGTGACTAGGAAATAGAAGTGACCGCAGCTTCCTAGCATTCTCAACAATCGTCAACATAGGCTGCTCGACATCTTTACCAAGCAAGCTCACATGATGAGATTGTTCAGAGAAACTGTATGACTTGTTATCATTTATCAGACAACAATTGGGGCTTGAAATTGATAGTGCCAAGTCATGGATAAGATCATGCATGTTGAATATCTCCTTGTCGTCAATAACTGACACTTGAAAGAAGCACCTTACTATGAGCTCATCAAAATATGCAATTCCAATCTCCTCCTCCATCCCTTGTTCTCGAGCTTGTATAAACCTTTGCGCAAGCCAGAGCTTGACCAATTCTTCCTTGTGGAAAACGTAGGCCTTAGGAAATAAGGAGCAGTAGGAGAAACAACGCTTTAGATGAGAAGGTAGATGGTCATAGCTCAATTTCAGAATAGCCAAAATTTTGGGCTTGTCATTTCTAGAGTTCTGGTCCTCTATCTCCCATATTTCGCTGCTTTGAATTTTCTGCCATTTTTTTACATCAACACAACCACGCAAGAGACCTCCCATTGCTTTGACTGCCAATGGGAGACCTTTGCACTTTCTGACGATTTGTCTACCAATGTCTTCCAAAACTTTTCGCCTTTGGCTAGAAAAACTATCACCCTGAAATGCAATTTTTGCAAACAAGGACCAGCATTCCTCTTCCGACAAATACCCCAAAAGATGGGGATGCTGCGTGCCTATGATATCCTTAACCTTGGTAATCCGACTGGTGACCAAGACTCTGCTTCCCTTTGCCCCTTGTTTCAATAGATCCTTTAGGGGCTTCCACTTTAGGTCATCCACGGTCCAGACATCATCTAGAACAAGTAAGAAACGTTGTCCTGCCAAGTATTCTAGAAGCTGGGACTGCAGGTGGCTTGTGGAGCTGTCATCCAATTTCATCTTGGAATGAAATTGTATCATTTCTTTTAGAATCCTGGTCAGGTCAAATTGGACTGTGACACAGACCCACATCTTGGATTCAAAATGGCCAGTTACGCTGTTGTCGTTGAAAACAAGCTGAGCAAGTGTTGTTTTACCCAAGCCCCCCATACCGATGATGGGAATCACGGAAATGTCTCCTTCTTTATCGAATTCATTTGATAGCAGCATATGTGTTATCCTTTCTCTATCATCCTCCCTGCCAACTACATCCGACTTGTCCACAAAATAGCCTGTGTAGTTCGGGCTCTCAATCTCACGGCCATTAACTTTGATGTCGAGATGAAAACCTTCCATTTCTTTGGCAATCCTATCGAATGTTTCTGTAATCTTTTTGACATAATCTACTGCATCATGTTTATAGGATATTTTGGATATACTCAGATGAGGCTGGATTATATCTTCCTTCTGCCTTTGTTTCCAAAGAGACGCTTCTGTTGTAAAAGTATCCAATGCATCTTCTGCATCAAAAGCTGCCTCCTGGAGCTTTCTGAGCCAATCTTTCAGATGTGGATCATTCATTTGCTTGTTCTCTGCATCTTCAACCACACGTTGGATACTAGTGAGTTTACTTTCCAGGTCTTTTATATCTTCCTTGACGCCATGGACCTGAGAAAACTCCTCCTGGATCAAGGAGGTAGTACTTTTGAGGATGATATCCACAATTGGTTTTATTACATATGAAGTAGGGTCTGCCATATATGGCTTGTTGATAGCCCGAAAGACAGAAGAATGCAAAATTTCTATGGGGTCAGAATGAGGATTGATAAAAAAATAGACTTTTGTTGTGTAAGTGGAACAAAGTTACAAAGGATGAATATTTATACGATCATCAGTGTATGTATATAGTGTCTCTAGACGACTAACTAAACTGAAAAAAGACTAGGAAATGGCACTATAAAATGATTGAAATTTCTTGTGAAGAAGAAGAAAAAGTATCTGACTCGGTTACTTACCAACTACCAAGATAAACAACTAGCTATTCATATCATAGTAGAATTATAAAACCAGGTACAGCCAGGGTTTCCCATTTGAAATTGACATGTAAAAGAGTGGATGAATAAGACCGGGGTTTACTTACATATTCATTTAACACGCCCATGTAGCCGGCTCTCGTGTTTTCGACCGAGATGTCCTTTTTTTTTTTTTTGAGATAAACAGAATAGAGATGTTCAAAATTTCAAATCGCCCTGCTTACTAACTATAGAATTATTTATATATATATATATATATATATATATAAAATGTTTGTGCATAAAATGTTATCCGGTGACTTAGTAAAGATTCTAGGTAGCTAGCCAAACTTGACCAGATCTACTTGAACTTAACTGTTTATTACGTGTTCCTATAAAAAGAAAAAAAAAAAAAAAAAACTGTTTATTATATGTCGTTGTTATGGGAATTTCTCAGCTAAAAAAGAAAGCGTCAAGGGATTGGATTCAGAAGAACCAATTAATCCCCAATTTAATAAAAACAATAATAAATGAAAAAGAAAAGGTATAAGAATAGAGTTGAGAAAGTGTATCGCTCCAAAATCATAAGCAATAAAAGTCTATTAAATCTGAATAATTCATAAAAAATATTAAATAAAAGTAATCAGCAATCTTAAAACTTGTCATAAATGTCAAAACTCTAATCCACCAAAGACAAAACATCCTCAAATAATTCTCCAGTATAATATTTAATACCATAAAAATAATAATTAAATCCTTAGTTCCACAAAATAATTCGACACTATTGTCTTCCAGGAATTCTCTACTCTAATAATCCCTCTAATGTATCTGTAAAGGGAAATAAAGGAAGGGGGGGGGGGGGGAGGCGGAGGGGTGAGATAACTCAATAAATGGAATTCACTAACATTGGATGTGGGAACAAACTTTTATAAATAATTCTTACAACAAATTCATAACTTGTAATTCATCAATATTTTATCATCATATATTTCATATAAAAGAAAATATCTTTATGTTGTGAGCCATCATAATATGTAAATCAATACCATCATATACACAATTTCCTAGACTTTTCTCGTGGTCAACGATTACGCCTCGTTGACAGGGTTGTGCTGTCCCCTTTTTGGGACTGGAATCTCCTTCTCATCCCCTTGCTAAGAAGCTTCCTTTTTTGATCCTCAATAGTATACTCCCTATTTAAGGAGCTATCAAATGTACACTGTCTCCTTTTCTGGAATCGTCCTTTGCTAAGGACTAGTTGCAGTATGATGGTCCCTTGCTAAGGACTAAAGACAATACTGAGCTTTTACTCACGACTTGCCATAGGTTTTCAAAACATATTCAATATGCTCACAAAAATAATCCATTCATAATTCTCAAAATATAAAGATATATTCACACATACAAGTTTAAATAAATTTAGGTTGTTCCACAAGTTTTTCATAAAATAAAAAGTCAATGTGTACGTCAAATATTTATAAAATATCAATTTATATATAGAATATCAACATATTTCTTTGATATAGAATAGTTTAATAATCAACATTGTTTTGGGAAAGCCCCCTAAAATTAGTAAACACCACTTACCTCTTATTTGCTAAGGTAAAAGAAATTAACCTCCCTTGTATCACAACAATTTAGTAGAATTAGAACTTAGCAACACCAAAAATAGGTTCATCAATACACAATTTCCCACTTAAAAATTTATTTTTACACTTAAACAGTTTTATCCTAGACAATATCGATATATCCAAAATTCTCCATTTATTCACCTAACCATCCAATTTACTTTCAGCTTTGATCAGATTTTTGAACTTAAAAATATTGCTGCCTAATCAGATTTTTCCATTAACGTAATCATAGATATTCATGAAACTTCAATATGGCCGAACCTAATGGCAGGGTCACATGTATGGAATAGCTTCAAGTAAAATGAGACTCAATATAGGCTGAATGATGGATGTCTGATCCATCTAATAAAAGAACCCATGTATTATATATCCATTCACTCTAATATTATATATATTCGACCTAGTATTGGTAGCCACGTGATAGCCCAAAATTTATCAATCTAGTGGCTTTGTATTCCCTTTTGATACCGCTAGAATCTATTCATTTGAATATAATATATATTCACCTAATATTGGAAGCCATGTGATATATATACATATCTAATCAACCACATTTATATCTATTAGTCAAATAGTAGCAGCCGTAAAGCATAAGGACACTCCTGGACATTTATTTGGACAATGACAATGGCGGTGAAAAGAGTGAGACTATAAACAATTGTATATAAACCATAAAGCAATCAGTTCCCCTTTCACATGGTGACAAAAATTGATAAAGTTCAAGTACAATTTCAAAGCTTTCCTGACATATTGACCATTTTTTATCTAATATATATATATATATATATATATATATATAATAGCAGAAGCCTTTTAACCAGGTGCTGCCACGTTAGGAAAAAAGGCCCCTTAAAAAGGTGACGTGTGTACAGTAAAACTTAAAAAAATCGCACGGTGCGATGGGTGAGCCACCTTTTCAGACACCAACCCGCCTGTCCAAAAAAAAAAAGAAAAAAGAAAAACGCAAATCCTATTTCTATAAAGACACCAAGCCGCTTATCCACAAAACAAAACAAAAAAAAGAAAAAAAACTAAACACAAACCCTAAAACGTAAACGCCATATTTTCCGATCGAAATTCCAGACTCACTCTGACTTCCACTTCTTCACTGCAACTCCATAGACACACATATCAGAATACTGTGTTCCAGACCAAAAGCATATGGAAGAAGGAAATCCAAAAGGAAGCGAAAAAAAAGAACTCTGTTCGTCTTCTGCAACAGTGAAAACTGAGAAAATTTGTTCGTCCTCTGCAACAACAGGCGATTCAGAAGCGATTTAGAAAATAATTCAGAAGGTATGGATTTTTTTCCCCTTTTTTGTTTTCTATTCAATTACCGTTTATAGGGTTTTGAAAAGGCTACCTTTTTCCTTAATTTCCAATCTATTTTTACAATTCCTTGAGTTTTGTTTGTTCGATTGTTGTATTTTGTTTGGCAGTTTTTTGTTATGTTTGTGCTTTTTTTGGTTCACCCCTAAAATTTGAATTAATTTATGCTTCGTGCATATCTATGTTTTGTAGAATCGTCGGAACTGGGACCGGTAATTTTTTTCCCATTTTTTAGATCTGGGTATGAAATTTTACTTTTAATTGAGTTTTTTTGTTGGATAGGTTTAGATTTGATTCATTTTTGTTTTGAGTTTTCTATCAAAATGTTTGTAGATATTTGCTTTTGTTCTGAGAAAAAAAGAGAATCGTTTCCCGGTTCCTTTCAAAAATTCTTCCTTCTTCTTCTTCTGACTTTTTGTTTAACAATGCCTCCAACGAGTACCTATTCTTTCTCTGACTTTTTTCTCCCCACCAAATTTAAAGTTAAATTAGTTTTGCTATATGTTTTCCACTTATACAATCGCAGTTAGATTTTGGTTCCAAGAATTAGGGTTAAGGAAATCAGAAATCAGAAATCAAAATTATGATATGTGACTATTTTTTGTTAAATATTTTTTAATAATTAATTTTGTCAGTTCGTTTAGACCCCTGTAAACTTAGATTGTTTAACCTAATTAATTAACCAAGTGAATACTTAGGTTTATTATTCAGATCTAGGTTAAAACAATAACAATCATATCATGTAAAGCAGCGGAAAAATAAATAACACAACGATATGATGACCCAGGAAACCGCACCGGTAAAAACCTGGGGAGGATTTGACCTAGCTATCCTCAAGGTAAAACAGCAAATCCACTAGAAAGAATTGAAGTTTACACAATAGCGACTTAGACCACTAACATCCTATTGCTACCCAAGTGTAGGAAACTTACTACCACGACCCCATGATAGCTCCGAGATCCACGGACTCCTTCTTTCTCTAATCTTTGCAAAACACAAACACCACCGTTTGTGACTTTGAGACTCCACTCAAAGGTTTAGCAACACAAACTCTCCTGTTTGTGACTCCAAGACCACCCTTGAAGGTTTAAATCATCAGCACCTTTGATAATTAGAGAAGGCAGCAACTTCAGCAATACCGGATCTTGAGATTCTTCAAGGAACAACACCGGTAGAAGTAATAAGAGAGGTTTTAGGAACAAAACCCTAAATACAAAAGAGGCACACTCTTCTCTCTCTAAAAAGCCTTTTTAAAAAATGTGCTTAGGGTTTCCTTTATATAGTGGGAGAAGTAGACTTGAAACCCTAATCCTTGATGGGCTAGAACTGCTGTTTGGGCCAACTTAAAATTCTGCAGATACGACTTTCGATCGATCGAGCCTGTTTTTCGATCGATCGAACCAGGCAGATTCTGAAATCTTCTTTCTGCAGCTTACATGTTCTTGTGTGCTCACGATTTGCCAATTATTCTAAGCTTTTAGAACCTAACAAATTTGTTGGTAATGGGTTTGTTTGAATTCTTCTCTTTTGGATTTAAATCATTCAATTTCTTTCTCTGTAGAAATGAAGTGGAATCTTTCTACAATTTAGAGTATCTAATTTAATCAAAGCAAATTGTTTGGTTAAGGTTTGTTGGAACCGCAAGCACAGAAAGACATTCCGTTAAGCCGTAACCGTTAAAGTTTTTGTTTTTTTTTTTGTTTTCATTTAATAAATCTGGGGATCGAATATGATTTGGGTTTGAATTTCTTGGCTGGATTGGTTTAGATTTTGTTATTTGTATTAGGCTTCCATTAACAATGCTTTCTATAGTATAATACTATAATACCAATTTTAATATAATATGGTTTTAGATATCCAGTTAGATAGCGCTTAGTTGGAGAGTTTGCAATCACAATTAAAAAAAAAAAAAAGATTTGTACTATGTACATATTACCTGTTTGATAAATGTCTTATAGACGTGTTTATTATTGGTATGATTTATTTTTTGGGGGTTTGTTGCTGTTCTCATCAAATTCAATTACTTTGAATGTATTAGTCATTGAAGGTAAAAGATAACATTTTTCTTATGCCCATTTTAATTATAGTTATCTAAACTAATGAACATTCTCTGCCTATCACATTCAGTATATGAATGGCTTATATAATCTCTCTGATGGATAATAATGCGCTATCGAACATCAGATTTTTTAAATCAAATTATCCTGCGTTATTGAACATCCAATTTTTTAAATCAAATAATGATGCTTGCTGTTTTGGAAGACAAGAAAGTTGGTGTATCTGTCATTCATTGGTATTAGAAGAGAAAGCTCATTACAGATTGAGTCATACAAATCACTCACTCTTAGCTTTTTGAAGATAACTAAGAATGTGCTGGTAGTCCTCCAAAAAGCACTTTGCCATTTCCTGCCCAATCATTTATTTTTATTGTTTATAATTTAAGTTTTATGATGTGTATAATCTCCCAATAGTACCTAAATGACCTGATTACCTAAAGTGTTTACTATCTACATTGGCCATGGTCAATATTTCAAATCATTGGCTTCTTTCTCCTTTAGGTTTGTATCAGCTTATTTTACAGTTTCTTTTTGTTTGTATGGAATTAGTAATTTACTTCTTATTATATGATAATTGTGTTAATTTTATAATCATTGTGAAATTGAGGGTAGGAGAGAGGGATTTACTCTTAATGTGATATAGGTCAAAAGCTAAATGAAAGGCTAGGCAATGATGTAGATTACTTCTGATATTTAAATACCAAGAAATTTCAATAAGTTGAGGAGACAAGTAAAGAATATGTCATGTAGCCGAAATTGCTATAGGTAAAGGTTTTTTTTATTCGTTTTTAAATGATGCCATAACTTTATTTTTATGTTTGGTCATTTGGTTGGATATGTTTGGATTTATGTATTTGAGTTAGATTTGGATTTGGCTACAGTAATTGGATTTTAGTCAAATCATCTTTGAAATGTAAGTGAGAGGGAGTGTGTATGGTACTTAGCTGTAACTTTATTCAGTGTTATTTACTAATGCTGAGGTTATTAAGATCTTACATCAAGTTAGTTAGTCAACGAATGAAACTTAATAGTTAGGTTTAACTAAGAGGACATGTTAGCTATTAGTGAAGAAAAACTAAGTTGCATAATTTGGTAATTTTTTCATCTCTGTGAACAATCATTAACTTTGTAGAATTCAATTGAGTATTTTTAATTATTGTACTTCGAAAGTCTGAATTCTAATTTGTGATTTCTTTTATTGTTTATTTATTTATTTCTGGTATTGAGCATTTTTTAAATTTGTGTCTTTGGTTTTTTGTTAAATTCATGATTCAAAATCTTGGTTTATCTATTTGTGTTTGACTTTTGTTGGAGCCTCTGGACTGTGTGGAATTATAAGGGTGTGGACATAGGTTATTTGAAATTGGCATTACTAACAAAGGATTCAATTACCTTTACCAACGTTGTACACATACATGTCATTATATACCATTTAAAAAAAAAATTTTAATTTACAAAGGTACGCTGCATGTTTTCTGTAGCTTTTCCTCTTACATACTTCATCTTTATTAATATTTTCCTCTTATTGTCTTGAGCTTCATCATGTAAGAATTCTATAATTACTAATTACAATTTCAAAACAAAATTGTATATTTGGTTTGTGGCTGTGATTTACTTCTTACCAATTATTATATTACTGTTTGAACCTAACAGAATTTGTATTGCTTTTTTTATTTCTTTGGATTGGATGGTCAAAATATTTTGGGACCATTTGATTTTGTAATTATTAGATTGAAATATGCTATCATGATCTATATGTCTGATTGATTTTCTACTTAAAGAGTATCTACCAGTGGGTTATAAAATGAGTTAATGGAGTTTCATGATTTCATCCATTAGGATTTTAAGGAAGTTATTTATAGAATATTGTGTATATAAGTGATAGAGCTCTTAACTCTCCCTTACCATTCATCTAATAGTGAATAGGCGATTCTGATTATATTGTGTCTATAAGCTTTTGGAATTTTGTGTACATAAACTTATTTTATGAAGAGAACATGATCTCATATGTGATAGATTATATCAGTTCTAGCAAGTTGAGGTGTCAGTTTTACCAGTCTACACTCAGTAGAATAAGTACATTGTTGCCTCTATGCCAGGATTCAAATTTCCTTGATCTATTTATACATTGGTGAAGAGGGATGTTTGATTGTAAAAGGGGAGAGTTTTTGTTTTGTTTTGTTTTGTTTTTGCCCTTAAACCAGACAAAAGAGGTTACCTTTTAATAAAAGTACTCACAAGACTAATACTGCGCAATTGTTAATCACATGTGAGATCAACTGCTGTTTCTGTTATGAGAATTGTGAAAATAGATGAAGTTTTGTCATTTAGGCAAAGCTTTCAGAGTTTGTTGAAACAAATGTGAACTTTTAGAGGCAAGGTTTATACAGATAAAAGATTAATACATAGAAAGACAAAGTAAATATTCTTTTAGATTATTTGAGCATCATGATAGCATCTTCATCTCATCTGTTAAAAGTATAGAAACAGACCAATCGTATTGATCAATTGCAAACACCTCCAACCTGAAGACTACATAGAAACGAAAGATATTGGATTGGTATGAATTATACTTTCAAGAAACCACCTCAATGGTCTTATTGTGGTTTCCTTTTTTGGGTGTAGGTATCCAGATTGGGTTTTGAATGCGGCGGACTCTTTGGAATACTAAATGCTCCTTACATGAAGGTGGATGCTCTGTTATAAAGGAAGCTTTTCAAAGGGGTATAACCTTCTTTGATACTGCAGATATTTACGGAGATCATCATAATGAGATCATGGTTGGCAAGGTACTGTTACTCTCTAATCATATTGAAAGGAAAAATGTCATTTTAGCTCATGCTTTGTCTGCATGCCAAGTAATTGACTATGTATGTTTGGTTTCAATTTGCATCCTATTGATCTTATGTTACAGGAATCGTTATTAACCTTTAAAAGAAAAAAAAATTATTTATGAGTTTCCTGTCATTTTCTTAAAGATTATGGTGCATTTTGATCTGGGTTCAGTTCAGAAACTGAGGCCCTACTCAGTTGATGCCAAAAAATAATTTACATGAATAAAACATATAAATTAATATATGTAAATAAAAATGAAGTTCAAAAGCCAAAGATGCTACTCTGAGATAACAGGGGACTCTGTTTCCTAACAGCTTTGAAGTTGTAGAAGCCTTGGTTGCAGAGGGACCGTGATATTATTTGAAATAGTTGTGGATATAGTGCCACCACCACTGTTGAGCCGGCTTTCTGCCAACGTCCGGTTTCCTGCCACCTTCTTACCTCCAAGATTGCAAAGAGAAACCCCTTAAGGCAGACATTGGTATACTTTGGGTAGTTGTGGATTTGTGTTTGGGTGTTAGGGCATTGGTTTGTTGGGGGTGTTAGGACATTTATTTGTTGCAAATGAGGCAATTAAAATCATGATGATATTTGGGAAATATAAATAGCGATAATTTACCTATTGCCAGATTGGATAAATGGGCAAGAAAATGAGTACAAGCTACATTTAATGCTTACCATAAAAATAATTGATTTTTTTTTTTTTTGATTTAGAGATTTTTATTAGACAGGTTTAAAAGAAAAGGAAATGATAAGCTAACATTGATTCATGTGATTTAGATTTAAGATGGTAGAACTAATTTTGCATTTGTATGTGTTATTCGTTTGAAATCAATTTAACATATTTTTTTTTGAAACTTCTGATCTGTCCAGGTATGCAAAAAGATCATCAATGGCTTGGATGCTCGCAACATTAGACCCATAAGACTTTTAAGAGAGAAAGCATGAAGTCCATAAACAAGGGGTTAAACAATTTGACTTTTGGTTTATTTTAGGATTATAAATGTTATTTTGAGCTATGAATCTAAATTTGTATGATGTTATGAAGAAAGGTATTTGTTTTTCCACTACTTTAAGTTTAATTTGTTCCCCTTATTTAAAGTGTGTTAATATATGTTACTATGATGAAGTATGATTTGATTTACTTTTGATGATGTTAAATAAGAAAGAAAAATACTTTTGAGATGCTATAAAAATACAACAAAATTATAAAAAAATTTGAAATAAAAATCCCATGCATTTGCACGGGTTAAAAGCTAGTATAATATAATTATAGGAGCCCTTTTCTATTAGTAAAATGATAGTCTAGGTTCATGACAATTGCTAGCTATTGACCATTCAAACCTCTTAAATCTAGAGCATAAGAAAATCATACCTGTAGACTCCAACTCAACGCCACAGTGAATAAGGCAAAGTTCAATAGTCGGCTAAAGCAAAAGGAAGCTCCATCAGTAGATATACGTGTAACTGAAAAGGAAAAAGGCTAGGGTTTTCAAGGCCAATATATTTACTTATGCCACCTCACTTGGGCTTCATATTAATTTTAATATCTTAGGCCCAAATCAATTAAATCCATTTAATTGTGGGCCTCCTTTTTAATTTATGTTTAAGAATTAAATAAGTAATAAAATTATAGGGTGTTACAGAAAGTATTACTATTAGTATTGAATAAAGATTTTTCTTTTCGATTGATTTGTGAGTAGTTTGTGGTGGCCATGGCCATGGTTTTGGTTATAGACTTAGAGGCTATGAAGCACGGGTTTGTTTCTAGATTTGGTTGTGGGTGTGAGACTTGGCCAGTTTTGAAAAAGCAGGGTGCAGGTGAGGCGGGGTGCGACGATTAAAAAATTATTAAAAATATTTTTATATAGTGAATTTAATATTTTTTATATAAAAAATTCAAATAAAGGGGTAGATATTATTATTAACAAAAAATGATTTATGATTTGTTTTTAATAAAATCAATATTTTTGGTAATTGTAAACAAAAAACCACCTTTCAAGAAGGTTCATTACTCATTTTCTAATTCCTAAGCGAAACAATTGACTTTCTCACCTACTTAATTTATATTCTTTTGTTATATACCTTTATTCTTCTTACCATTTCTTTTTTTCTTCTCATGTTCTTCCCTTTTTTTTTTCCTCTCACAAGGCCACATGAAGTAGAAGAATGGCGACCAATGGCCCATTTCAGCAACCGTATCGGTTTGTTTCGGCGGCCGTTTCAGCTCCCATTTCTGCCGGAATCGGGCCAAATCGGTGCAAATCAGGCTGAATCGGGAAAAAAAAAAGAGAGAGGCAAATTGGCGTGTCAGATGCCACGTCAGGATGAGTCTGGTGCAGGTGCAATGGCCTTAGAGCCGCACCCGTGCTTTCTTGCTTAGAGGTTAGGAGTGATAAGGAATCGATAACTCAGCTTTTGAGACGGTGGTTTATTTATTTATTTATTTTTGAATAAACTATTTATTTTTGAGAATATAGTTCTATATATAAAAAGAGCCAATAGAATCATGAACAATGTTTTAAACAGTATTTTTGGTTTAGTGAGCATTTTTTTTTTTTTTTTTTTGGTGGTTCAAGTTCACCAATTTGGTTTGAGCTTGTTTTTGTTTTTTGTTGTTATTCAACTTATTGGTCATTGTAATTGTGTTTAGACTTTATGTTTATTTTTTAAATTTATGGTAGAGAAAAAAATAAAAAAAATTATATATAAATTCAACGCCATTAATGTCCTACGATATAATATTTTTCAGTATATAAATATATTCAATAATTTTATAATCAGTGCTTACGCACAACCACGAAAATTATATATGTATATATATATATATATATTCAATAATTTTGCGGTCATCTTGCTAGGATGTTTCCTAGCTGGCCACTTGCATACAAGTCTGCTTTAACCCCCCAACCCCCCCCCTCCCTAAAAAAAATTATTAGAATAATAATTGTTGATTTGACCAAGAACAGAGGATTTAATGCCTACCCTCTCCCATCCCTATCCCCTCTTCTCATATCTCTCTCTCTCTCTCTCTCTCTCTCTCTCTCTCATAGGAACTTTCAAGAGGGTTTCAAGCTTTATAGTCACTGCTACGTGTGAGTTTGTTTCCACTTTCTTGAGCCAAAATGCATTTTTTGAAATTGAAATTTTAAAATGAGCGTTTGGTAACAAATGTATGGTAGCGTTTGGAAGAAAGTTATGTTTTGAAATCCAAAAGATTGCATGTTTCCTTGACCTTGGCTAGCCCTAGCTTTTACAAAAGCCATAGTTGTGTTTGAACATTACCGTTGGAAAGCCACTGGCTATTTCCCAAATTGTCCACTATGTTTTCTTAAAAACTCAATTTTACCCTTTGATAAGTCAAGGTTGACTGCCATTTGCAGCTCTAGAACCCTTTGATAAATTTATTGCTACAAAGATCACAAAAAAATAGCGCCAAGCCCAGGTTCAATTTAAAAACAAATTTCCAAATCCAAACACAAAAAAAAAAAAAAAAAAATCTATAACAAATTCCCAAATCAGCTAAGAAAAAAAAATCAATCCCTTGCAAATCAGGATTCCTCAAAATGCAAAACAAAAAACATCGAAATATAGCAAAATCTTCCCTTATGCAGTATCTCCCGTTCGTTTGCTCTGCTCTGATCCAATCTTCAGTCGATGATCAGCGACAGGCATGTGTGAACCCCGATTTAAAAGGTTGTCTCTCTTGCCTTTGTCATCCATCGGCGATCTTTGTGTGTGTGTGTGTGTGTGTGAGAGAGAGAGAGAGAGAGAGAGAGAGAGAGAGAGAGAGAGATAGAGAGATAGAAAGAGAAAGAAGGAGTGAGAGCTTTTGGCTTTTGGTATGTTCTAGAAGATAGAGAAGAAATGGTAGTCTGGTAGAGAAGAAAAGTAAAAAGAAAAGTCAAAAGTGAAGATAGAGAGAAGGTAAAGAATACGTGTGTGGAGGAGAAAAAAGAGGAAAAAAAAAATAAATGTGTGCATGAAAGTGTAGGGACAGGGGCCCAAAGCCATATATTAGGCCTTGACAAGCTAAAGGCCAAAAATTGTGTATTGGGCCTTGTGAGGATAAAGGCCCAGAATCATGTGTTGGGCCCCAAGTTTTATCCAAGAACGAGGTAAAGTCCGAGAAGAGGTAAATGAATACGTAGAATCCCAGAACAGAATTTGTCGCATTTGAGAAAAATAAGGGCAGTCTGAGGAGTGATTCTTGGATAACTCTAGCTATAGAGATGTGAATCAAGATTGAAGGAATGGAAATCCCTAAAAATATCCAAGGAAAGGCTACTACCACCACATTAAATGTGCTACACTTACCTTTCTGACCGCATTTATATGGAGAAGACCATTGAATAGTGCAACCTTGGCCACCGCAACACATAGAAGGCCAAAGAAAATGCATGATGGGACGTGCACTCAAGTGAGGACTTAGATAATTGACAAGTGTAGGGTGAAGATGGCCTGGAAAGAACTATATAATGTGAAGGAATCCTTCTTAGATTGGGGGGGGGGGGGGGAGGGGGGAATTCTAAGGGTAGCTTGTATAAAAAAAAGAAATGAACAACTGAAGTAACAAAATTGACCTTCTCGGACCCTTGTGGAGAATAATTCTTTAAACTTGAGCTTTTTATCTCTCCCTTCTGGTGATCTTAACCCATTGTATTGACTGTTTAACTCAATCTAGCCCAACTTTCTTTTCCCACTCTCTACTAATTCATTGTTTAGGGGCCTTTTAGACCGTCCCATCCAATCTAGGACCGGTTCGCCAAATCTGTGTCCTTACAATTGGCGCCGTCTGTGGAAAAGCTGATTACTTAGAGTTTTAGACCTTCAATCATGGTAGGTTCGGGTCTACACCAGTTGTAATCTATGGGGTCTCAAGGGGAAGACCATCCTCGAGAGGGCCAGGAGGGAAATGTGCATACCACCCATACTGGTAAGAGCCGTTCTAGGGGTGGTAGCCATATCTCTCATGATGAACGTGCCTAAGCCATGCAGAAAGAGATTGACCATTTGAAGAAGAAGTTGTGCTAAGAGCGAAGGAGGCGAAGCCCCTCAATCTCCTACCTCTCTTCTAATGATGAGAGGGATGACGAGTATAGACATAGATCAAGAACACCTCCAAGTGAAACCTTCTCGTAAGAGGAGGATTATCGTCGAGAACACAGGAGTGGAGGTTCATCTTCGAGGGGCCTAGGAAATGATGCTATGAGTAAGGCGCTGAGCCGAATCTCTGAGTCTCCCTTTACGTGCAAGATTGAGGGGGGACAACTTCCTCGACGGTTCACCCAGCCCACGTTCACTATCTATAACGGCCGCACAGATCCTATTGAGCATGTTAGCCATTTCAATCAGAGAATGGTGGTGTACTCTAAGAATGAGTCCTTGATGTGCAAGGTGTTCTCGTCTAGCTCGGGGCCTGTGGCGATGAGGTGGTTCGACGGTCTGAGAGTGGGTTTATTAACTCTTTTAGAGAGCTTACCTAGGCCTTTGGGTCCCGTTTTATCACGTGCAGCCGAGTCCCTCGGCCTCTGGATTCTCTGTTATCCCTGTTTATGTGAGGGGGAGAGACGTTAAAAACATACTCTGACAGGTACTAGGAGATGTTCAATAAGATATAAGGGGATTTTGATGATGTGGCCCTCAGAACCTTTAAGGTCGGCCTGCCCGCTGAGCACGGCTTGAGAAGGTCCCTAATTGGGAAACCTGCTACCAGCGTACGCCAACTCATGGATAGGATTGACAAGTATAAAAGAGTTGAGGAAGACCAGCAGCAGGAGCGGGGCAAAAGTAAGGTTATCCCTTAGGAGAGGAGGGATTTCAGGACGAACCGTTACAACAATAATCGGCCTAGAAAAGATTTTGGAGGACGATCCGGACCTCCACCTACACAGGTCGTTAACATATTATTCTGGGAACCAGTACATCAAATCCTGAAAAAAATCAAGGATGAGCCATACTTTAGGTGGTCGAGCAAGATGATTGGAGACCCTGCGAAGCGCAATCAGAGTCTGCATTGCCAATATCACAAGGAACAGGGCCATACGACCGAGGATTGTAGGACCTTGTGGAGTCATCTTCAGCAATTGATCCGAGATGGAAAATTGAAGCAGTTTTTGACCCAACCTGGTGGGCAAGAGAACCATGTAGCGTCAGGGACTCAAGGCGGCACATATTCGAGGCCCCCTTTGGGCACTATTCATGTTATACTCGTCGCATCGGGTAGAACAGGATCTTGCCCCTCCAGAGTGATGTCTGTAGCTGGTCCGCGCGCCGAGGTTTCTGGTCATGAGTCTAAGAAGGCCAAAACAGAGGCTCATTCAACACTAAACTTCTCGGATGAGGACAAGGCTAGAACCATGCAACCTTATGATGATGCCCTGGTTGTAACCCTCATGATTGGTGGTTACGACGTGAACAGGGTACTGGTAGACCAGGGCAGTGGGGTTGAGATTATGTACCCAAATCTGTACAAGGGGCTTAACCTCAAACCGGTAGATCTGACCAGTTATGATTCACCTCTAGAAAGGTTATTGTTTCGCGCGGACAAATCAAACTACCAGTCTAGGCTGGCTCAAAAGTGGTGGAGGTGGACTTTATAGTGTTGGATACTTTCTCCCCATACACTGCTATCATGGGACGGCCCTGGCTCCACGCCCATGGGGCAGTTTTATCCACCTTACATCTCAAGGTGAAGTACCTGTTCGAGGATCGGGTTGAAGAGCTGGTTGGAAGTCAAATCGTGGCCAGGTAGTGTTTGGTGGCTGCTATCACGCACCGACCTGAGCCAGAATCCTCGGCCCCTGCCGATAAAGAATTATAACAGTTAGAGTCCAAGGCCTCAATTTCTGGTGGCGAGGCCGAGGGAGTATAGTGTGAGAAGTTGGAGAAAGTCATTATTGATGATGATCCAGAGAGATTTTTTCAAGTCAGCGCTTAGTTACCTCCTCAGGAAAGGGAAGAGTTGGTGCAATTTCTGAGGCAGAATATTGACGTATTTGCCTGGAATGCTTATAAAGCTCTGGGGATAGATCCGAGTTTCATCTGTCATCACTTGAACGTTAATCCTTCTGTTACCCCCAAAAAACAACCTCCTCGATGTTCTTCAAAGGAACATTCTGATGCCGTCAAGGAAGAAGTGGCGAAACTTAAGCAAGCCGGGGCTATTAAGGAGGTGTTTTACCCCGACTGGCTGGCAAACACTGTGGTGGTAAGGAAGAATAATGGCAAATGGCAGGTATGCGTGGATTACACAAACCTGAACAAGGCTTGCCCAAAGGACCCTTTCCCCATGTCTCGTATTGATCAGTTGGTAAATGCAACCGTGGGACATCCTTGGATGAGTTTTTTGGATGCTTTCCAGGGCTATTATCAGATACCTTTGGCCTTGGAAGACCAAGAGAAAACAGCTTTTTTCACCCCAGTTGGGAACTATCATTACAAGGTGATGCCGTTTGGGCTTAAAAACACGGGATCTACTTACAAAAGGATGATGACACGGATGTTCGAACCACAACTGGGAAAAACATTGAAAACATTGAAATCTACATTGATGATATGGTGGTTAAGAGTAAGAAGAAAGCCGGGCACATTAGCGATCTTAGAAGCATCTTTGAAGTCTTGAGAGGGCACGGGTTACGACTCAATGCCTCCAAGTATTCCTTTGGTGTGGGGACAAGAAAGTTTCTAAGATACATGGGTACTCACCGTGGGATTGAGGTTAACCCAAACCAAGTCAAGGGCATTAATAACTTGCAGCCACCTCGGAATCCCAAGGAAGTGCAGAGGCTGACAAGGATGACTGCTGCCTTAAACTGATTCATATACTGGTCTGCAAATAGGTGCAGACCCTTCTACCGATTATTGAATAAATGGAAGGGTTTTGAATGGACAGAGGAATGTGCCCTAGCATTCCAGCAGTTAAAGGAGTACCTTTCTCGGCCGCCGATCATGTCCAAACCCGAGGCGGATGAAGTCCTATTTGCTTATATCGTGGTGACCACCCATGCGGTAAGCTTGGTGCTAGTAAGAGTTGATAATGGGGTACAGAAGCCTGTTTATTATGTGAGCAAATCCTTGCATGAGGCTGAGATCGGATATTTTCCACTGAAGAAGGCTATTCTAGCTGTAGTACATGCCACACGCAAGCTTTCTCATTATTTCCAATCACATACTGTTGTTGTCCTGACTCAATTGCCACTTAGGGCTTTGCTTCGAAGCGCTGATTATACAGGAAGGATCGCAAAGTGGGGAACGAAGCTGGTGGCTTATGACATCAAATATATGCCTCTTACCTCTGTAAAGGGTCAGGTCCTGGCCAACCTTCTAGCTAAGTTGCTAAGGCCCCAATAGAAGAAGATATGGAGAAACACAGCATGGATGAAAATTCAGTTAGAGTAATCTTCGTGGGACTAGCACCATCATGGAAGGTCTATGTTGATGGCGCTTCAAATCTCAAAAGATCTGGAGTAGGGCTAGTTCTAATCTCCCCCGAGAACATCACGATTGAAAAATTGTTAAGACTGGGGTTCTCGGCCACCAATAATGAAACTGAATATGAAGCCCTACTGGTGGGGATGACTATGGCTCAAAAGACGGGTGAAAAGACCGTGGACATATTCTCAGACTCCAGACTAGTAGTAGGTCAAGTCCGTGGATAATTGGAGGCTTAAGACCCTAGAATGCAGGAATATCTGAGCCAGGTTAGATGTTTGCAATCTGGGTTTGAATCTTTCAATTTAACACAAATTCCTAGAAGTAGAAATACACATGCAGACTCGCTTGCAACACTGGCAACCTCTTCGGCACAGAGTCTACCGAGGGTAATTCTTGTTGAAGACTTTATGAAACCTTTTGGGTCGAGAAAGGAAGTGCTATTTATTCACCAGATAAGGGTAGGCCCTAGCTAGATGGATCCTATCGTTCAATTTCTCAAAGATGACACTCTACCTGAGAGCAAGTTGGAAGTAGATAAGATACGGAGGAAGACTCCTCATTTCTGGCTGTCCGAGGATCAAAAGTTATATAAAAGATCTTTTTTTTGGACCATATCTGTTGTATGTACACCCTGAAGCAATTGAAATCCTTTTGGAAGAATTATACGAGAGAATTTGTGGAAGCCACATAGGTGGAATATCCTTGTCTCATCGAGCTCTCACTCAAGGATATTGGTGGCCCAATATGCACAGAGAAGCCCAACAGTATGTAAAGAAGTGTGTTCAATGCTAGAGATTTGCTCCAAACATCCACCAACCAGGAGGAGAGCTCAATCCTCTATCCAGCCTCTAGTCTTTTGCCTGGTGGGGCTTGGACATTGTGGGCCCCATCCCCAAAGCAGCAGGATACAAGAAGTACTTGGTGGTCGGTACAGATTATTTCACCAAATGGGTCGAAGCAGAACCACTGGCCAACATCCGGGATGTAGATGTAAAGAAGTTTATCTAGAAGAACATTGTCACTCAGTTTGGAGTCCCCCATACCTCATCTCGGACAATGGACTCCAGTTTGACAGCAAATCTTTCGAAAGATACTGCTGCGGGCTAGGAATAACTAATCGATACTCCACCCTAGCCTACCCTCAGGGGAATGGACAAGCCGAGGCTGTAAACAAAGTCATTGTAAGCGGGCTCAAGAAGAGGTTAGATGATTCCAAAGGAAGATGGGTGGAGGAACTGCTGCATGTCTTGTGGACGTACCGGACTACGCCTCGGAGGTCCACTAGTGAAACTCCTTTCTCATTGACTTATGGAGCCGAGGCTATCATTCCATTGGAAACTGGATTCCCTACGCTAAGAACAAGCTCTTCCATTCCGAGCAACAATGACAACTTACTAGAAAGAAGTCTGGACTTAATTGAAGAACGAAGAGAAAGTGCCATGGTCCAATTAGCCTACTATCAGCATAAGCTTAAGCGGGGGTATGATGCAAATGTGAAATTAAGGCCTTTGGCGCTGAGAGATTTGGTATTGAGAAAAGTGGTTGGTTCTGCAAAGAACCCAGCTTGGGGAAAATTGGGACCTAATTAGGAAGGATCGTACCGAATTACGTCAGTGGCTGGAATAGGTGCATACTACTTGGAGGATTTAGAAAATAAGGCAGTACTGCATCCTTGGAATGTAAACAACCTGAAAAGGTATTATTATTAATGAGAATACACTTTATCATATTTCTGTTCCTTACATTGTGTATGATGTCTAAATTACTCTAAGTCGTGAGTGTCAAACAGACCCTTGGTCATACTTGGTTCCTCGGACCACATACCTTGGGAAAATTGACATCTTTTCATAATTTTTCTAAGTGTTAAACAGATCCTAAGCTACGCCTAGTCCCTCGAACCACTTGCTTTTGAAAAATTAACACTGAACGAGATTTTCTAAGTGTTAAACAGGTCCTAAGCTACTCCTGGTCCCTCGGACCACCTGCTTTAGAAAAATTAACACTAAACGAGATTTTTCTAAGTGTTAAACAGATCCTAAACTACGCCTGGTCCCTCGGACCACCTGCTTTGGGAAATTAACACTGAACGAGATTTTTCTAAGTGTTAAACAGATCCTAAGCTACGCCTGGTCCCTCGGATCACCTGCTTTGGAAAAATTAACATTGAATGAGATTTTTCTAAGTGTTAAACAAATCTTGAGCTACGCCTGGCCCCTCGGACCACCTACTTTGGAAAAATTAATACTGCATGAAGTTTCTCTACGTGAAACAGACCCTCAGTCATGCCCAGTCCCTTTGGTTTCTCAAGTCAAGCATCCTCTTACACTTAATATCATGTTGTCTGGAAATTTCTCATTGTGCCTAGCCTCTCGGGCAAGTATTTTTGAATATACGGTAAATCATACCAGTAGCTGCTTGGAATTTAACAAATGTATGGCAAAATACACTTTAAGTTGCAGAACTTGACATATCATTCTAACAACTACTTGCTTGGAACAATTAGAAATAATAAAACATAAAACATAACAAATAAGCATACAAAAGGTAGAAAGGAAAATAGTTTCATTCATAGAGATAAATGTTACATTTCTGTTTTGCGAAGGCATATAGCCACTACAATGCCCAAAAACAAAAATTGAAACTACAAAAGAAAAAGAAAAACCTAAGTGCTAAGCCTTGGCCTTCGGTGCAGAAGGATCTTCACTCTGGCTCGGCAGGGTAATGGAGACATCCTTAGCCTTTAGATCATCTTCTTTAGCTTTGGCCTCTGCCTCTGTTACCTTTTTAGCAATATCCTAGACTTTGGAGTCAGCCTCTTTGGCCCCAGCTTCTTCGGCCTTAGCAGCATCTTAGGCTTTCGAGGGAGTGGCGTCTGAGACTTCACAAATGTCCGGATGGTAGTATACCTTCTCAGGCTGCCTTAAGGCCGAGTCCCTAGAGACTCCTGTAGGGTTAAGGGCCTCATCCCATGTTACATTGCAGAATTCCCTGTAGGCCTCGGCCAGCTCCTCAGTAAGCCTGGCCTGAGTCTCCTGAACACCGAGCTCATAAGCCGCCCGCTTCTCCGCTTCAGATGCTTCTTTGGCCAATTGAGCTGCCTCTTTGGCCCTATGTAGCTACGCCATCAAATCTAGCACAAGCTGCTTAGATGTAGCCAGCTCCAGCTCCGTCTTGTATAGCAGCTTGCGCTGATCCTCTGCCTGCACCTTGGTGTTCTTTAGTCCCGCTTGGGCACTTTTTCGCTCCCTTTCCTCAAGGACCAACTTAGAATTAAGCTCCTTATTCTCTGCCTTTTTCGCTCCCTTTCCTTCTCTGCGTCTTAGCGGAGGAGCATTTCATTCGTTGCTTCGTTCCGAGCCTCCTTCACCCACTCCTTGGCCATAAAGACCTCCTGGGTGATCTGCACAAAAACAATATGGCCGCGTGAGTAAAGGATAGAGAAAGAAGATTTCATTAACAAACAAATAGACAAAGTATGTACAACTTGAGACTCACCACCGCAAGGTCCCTTTTCAGGGACAAGAAGAGGTCCTGTTGCTTTAGATTCCTCACAGCCTCCATGTCCTTGGGAAGAAGGAGCGGCTGTTCCAAAGCCTTAGCCACGTGAATGGCCTGACCTCTTTGGTAGTCTCGAACTGAGGCGTCCTAAGTTATGGCCACCCCATCTACCTCTAGCTGAGGAGACCAAGCACGTGATTGTATGCGCACGTTAGCCCTGTTCTGGTCTTCTCAGTTGTCCACAGAGGTGGACCTCTTATCCCGGAGCTCCTTAGCCATTTTTTGTTGTTTGGCCCCCCTTTGCTGGCCAATCTCTCCCTCCTCAAGGTTTACAATTGGCCTCTTCTTCTTTAGGTCCGGATTTACCTTCAGACCGAGGTTAACGGGAGGAGGACGAGGGGAGGGACTGCAAGAGGGACCTTAGGTTTGGGGACCTCCTTCGAAGGTCCTCCCTTACTCCTCCCGGCCAGAAGCTCCCTCAGGCGCTTGTCCTTTGAGTTTAAAGTCATCTCCTCCTCAGAGATATTGTCGAGACAAGTTATCACTGCCTGGGGAGCATGTACACTGGAGCGGTCGCCAGTCTCACCCTCGAGGTTGGAAGCGCGGGCTAGCACTGGTACCAGACTCTTTTCCTCCTCAAATCAGAATCGGTTTATCCCCTCGTCTAGAGATAGACGGGATGAGGCAATCTCCTCCTCGGCTACACCCACCACTTCTGGTGGAAGTTGTTGTAAAGGAATCGCAAGCGGTAGAGCGTTCTGGCGAGTTAGCAGCACAACCAAGGGAAGATTATCTTGGGCAAGAAAATCTGGTCTGGACACGTCAATCTGATGTATCCGAGGATCGCCCGCCCTAATATTGTGGCCAATTTCTTAAAACACCTTTGAGATGGGCTTGAAACCTAAGATGTGGTGGACCACGCGCAACTGTCCGTCCTCATTTACAAAGATCTCGGATCTAAGCAGGTAATTGAGGGCTGCAACATTGCTTAGGCTGAGCCGAGGAGCTACGTGGTTCTAATCTGCAAACATATCCAAGAAACAAAATACAGTTAGAAAGGTGAGAATCCACGACCAAGGAGGAAACAGAGGCAAAAGGAAGAGGCAATATAGTAAGGGTAAAAAAAAAAAAAAAAAAGAAGAAGAGATTCTCTCTAAAGCTCTTTCTAAGATGCCTAACTCTAAGGTACCCCACCTGGCTCTCCCTCTCGGACGGGGCAGTGAACGCCGTCATGCCATGCTCCTAAAGCTATCAGGTAGTCATCCTTCATCCCTTTGTTTGACTTGGGAAGGCATGAGATAAGCCTAACTACAGGCGACCGTGACTTAAGGTAGTACCCCCCATCAGTTTGTAAGTGGTACTCGTACATATACACTACGTTCTACCAAGTGAGCCCCAAATTCAGATGCTTGTTTAAAGCATCAACACAACCTAGGATCCTAAAGACGTTAGGTGCGCACTGGTGGGGGCATAACCTGTGGTTAAAGAGGTAGCCTTGGGTTATTTGATCCATTGGAAGCGTCATTCCTTCTTCTATAAAAGCTATCATAGGAATGACAACCTCTCCTTCCTACCTATCAAAGTCTATACGATCTAGCTCACAATACTGCAGGGCTACTCCCTGCAGGATGAGGTATTTATCCTTGAAGAGCTCTATTTTTGCTGGGGAGTCCGCTAAATATTTAAACCTACCCATGTGGACAAACTAGAGGGAGACAATCAAAACTAAGATTAACAAATTCTTAAGGCCGAGGAGTTTGGCCGAAGAGAAAGAGAAGAATCTAAGGATTCAGAAACTTATAGAAACTAACGTGTACGTATAACTCTGGGATCCTTAAGGGTATTTTCAAGGAATCCGTAAGGAGGGGGTGAACGAGAGTAAGTAATATGAAAATCTTTTTGATTTTTGGGTGCTTGAACTCTCTGAACTCTCTAAAGGACTTAGAAGATTGTGAAATGAAGGGAGTAATTTCTCCCGGCACTTTATATAGAGAGCGAGAGTGAATGGGAGTTACCCCGCTCAAAACTCAAGAAATGATGCCCACCGTTAGATCAACACCCCACCGTCAGATGTGAGGGACATAACGCCGCCTGGAGCAATTAATAACGCTTCGTGAACTCCGAAGCGTCAGTAACACTCGTAAGGCGCACAAAACAATAAGCTGGCACGTGCAAGTGAGGAAGTAAAGGTGCACATCTCTTGAAAGTCAAAACCCCAAAAATTGTGTATTGGGCCTTGTGAGGATAAAGGCCCAGAATCATGTGTTGGGCCCCAAGTTTTATCCAAGGACTAGGTAAAGTCCGAGGAGAAGTAAATGAATACGTAGAATCTCAGAATGGAATTTGTCGCATTTGAGATAAATAAGGGCAGTCTGAGGAGTGATCCTTGGATAACCCTAGCTATGGAGATGTGAATCAGGATTGAAGGAATGGAAATCCCCAAAAATATCCAAGGAAAGGCTGCTACCACCACATTAAATGTGTTGCCCCTACCCTTCTGACCACATTTATGTGGAGAAGACCCCTGAACAGTGCAACCTTGGCAATCGCAACACATAGAAGGCCAAAGAAGATGCATGATGGGACATGCACTCGAGTAAGGACTTAGATAATTGACAAGTGTAGGGTGAAGATGATCTAGAAAGAACTATATAATGTGAAGGAATCCTTCTTAGATGGGGGGGGGGGGGAGGAAATTCTAAGGGTAGCTTGTATAAAAAAAGGAAACGAACAACTGAAGTAACAAAATTGACCTTCTCGGACTCTTGTGGAGAATAATTCTTTAAACTTGAGCTTTTTATCTCTCCCTTCTGGTGATCTTAACCCATTGTATTGACTGTTTAAATCAATCTAGCCCAGCTTTCTTTTCTCACTCTCTACAAATTCATTTTTTAGGGGCCTTTTGGACCATCCCATCCAATCCAGGACCGGTTCGCCAAATCTGTGTCCTTATAGAAATAAAAAGAGATAAAGAGAAAAATAAAATAAATAATAAGAAATTAAAACAAAGAAACGCTACTATAATATTTTCACAATACTTTTACAATAAATCTTAAGTGGTGGGTTGTTACTAGCTAATACTAGTGAAAAAAAAAATAATTTAAGTGGTGTGTTCAAATTAAAATCAGTAACAACTTACCAAATATGTTTTGTTGTAAAAATATTGTAAAAATGTTAGGAACGTGGCACTTCTCATTAAAATTTGATGATTCTAGGAGTCATTATAGAGTGCTCCACTAGATTTGTTAAAAACAAATCATTGGAAAATTTAAAAATATTACCATTGGGTTTTGTTACTTTTATTTCCTAAATTTAATACATGAAAACTAAACTCACATTATTTTTTTTTTAAATTTTATTTATTTGTTTGACTTGAATATTGTTAGTTAAAAAACTTAAAATATATATTTTTTAATTTTTATTATTTTAAAATTATTAATTAAATTATTTATGACGTCATCGGTTCGACAATTAGTCGGACCCCGGTCCGACCAGAAAACTGGTAACTAGTCCCTTTTTCGGTTCTTTCACCGTATTGATTTTTAAAACCTTGGTTATGTTGGTTATACGTGTGGTGTGGGGCAAGGGCATGAACAAATTTTTTTTTTAAAGTAGGCTTATAAAAAAAATTTATATTAGAGTAATGCTATCTTTAAAATATTTTTACAACAAATTTTAGTTAACAACAAATTATTATTATTATTATTATTATTATTATTATTATTATTATTATTATTATTATTATTAAGTAGTTTTTTTTTAGTAAGTATTATTAAGTAGTTGATTTAAGTACGAAATAAACTCCCTTATACATACATTGTCCTTTTTGGTAATTTACAATTTAAACCATCACTTATTTAAGTGCTAGCCAAACACTCAACTTTTTCAAAAGACACTTTTTAACATCTTTTACCAAACACTCAGTTTTTAAAAAAAGCCCAATTTCATACCGCACTTTTTGATACTCCCATTTTTTTCAAAAAGCCCAGTTTCACAAAGCTGAGCCAAACTCACTCTATAATTTCATTTCAGAAATATGAAAGTTCTCATTTTCACAAGCGTTAGTGGAGCAGGAAAAGTTGTATAAAAGGTTTGAATTCTCTTTTTTGCTCAGAGGTGACGCTACTCATAGTCTAGGGTGTTCCCAGGAACACCCTGACTTGAAAAAAAAAATTTATATATAATAATTAAAAAAATTTTATTTGTTTACCCTTAAAAAAAAAAAATAGGAACACCCTCAAGCCCTTTCAGGAACGCTCTCAAAATTTTTATAACAAACAAATTTTGATGTAAAATCTAAAAAAAAAAAAAATTTGTAACAGAGATTCTTGGAAAAAAAAAATTGTAACAGAACAAGCCCAAAAAAAAAAAAAAAACTCAACTTCAATTCTAAACAAATACCCAACTGGCCCAACCCAATTACCCAAACGTATTCTCAAAAAAAAAAAAAAAAACACACACACACACACAACCAACCAAAACGGTAAAACCCAATACAAAATACAAATACGCGTCCACAAAAAATCATCAAATGGTAAAACCAAAAAATCCACAAAAAACCTTTCCTAACCTAAAGAAAAAAAAACCTCATCTGATGATAGTGATGAGGCTCATCAACGACAACGCATGCCTCCGCGGCGTTGCTCCGCCTAAAACCTCATCATCAAGCACATAGGCATGACGTGGTGACGGCGCCTCCGCCTGAAACTCGAGCAACAGAGCTTGGATGATGGATCGGCCATTGGAGATCAGATCGGTCTGATCGGATCAGAGCTTGCAACGCCGACGCTTGGCCTCGAATCCTTCCTCTCCTCGACGTGCTGCCGTGGCCCTTGGCGCCGCCCCTTAGCTTCCCTCAAGGTATTTTAATTTTACATTACTTCTTTCTCTCTTAATCTTTGGGTAACTGTTCTGTTCTGAGAAAGAGAGAGCTCTCTTACTTTTTGAACTGATTCTCTCTCTCTCTCTCTCTCTCTCTTTTAAGTCTTTATAGTTATTCAATTTATTTGCCCCTATTTTTTTTTTTTTTTTGACTTTATCCATTGGTGTGTGAGTGTCACTGTGTTGATCAGTTGGTGTTGGTGAGTTTTTCTTGTAGTGTTGAATTTATCTGATTGGCTCCTTTTGTGTGAATTTTATCTGTTGAGTGGGGGTAGATGGGCCATGGGGCCGTGTGGTGTGGGGTTAGGGGTGGGATATTTAAATTGGGGAAGTAATAGCATGCAGAGGCAGAAGTGTGTGCACGCATAAGGTTTGTGCTAGTGTGAGCTAATGCACAGTGAGATGTGTGTTAGTTAGACTGCTAGTAGTTAGTAAAAAAAAAAAAATTAATGAAGCAACTAAACACTAATAATTAATAATTTAATTAATTAATACATTATAAAAGAAAAACAAATTAAATTATGTTAGGCTAAACAATAATTAATAATTTAATAATTAATGAAACGACAATACAACAAATTATCATTTTTAAAAGACAAACAAATTTATGAAACAACTAAACAATAATAATTAATAATTTTATTAATATTTCAAATGAATTTATAGATTATTGTACAGGTACCTTTGTTCATTTCTTTTCTTTTTATTTTTTTTCCTTTTGAGGTTTTTCGGTGTACAAAATGCAAATTTGTTTTGGTTTTAAGAAATTTTTTTTTAAGGCCAAATCTTGAATTTTTGCCAGTATTTACCGAAACATCCCGAAACACCCGAAATAGACCGAAATGACCCAAAATTTTTTCAAAGTGAAATAGGAACACCCTAGACAAAATTCCTAGAGTCGCCACTGTTTTTGCTTCACCCCTTAATTAGTAAAAAAACAATGTCCAATATTTTTCTTCTTCTCTAATTTATTTTCTTCATATATTTATTTTCTTCAGTTTTAATTGAATGTAGTTCAAAATTCATCTGTATATTTCAATGGCTTTCATGAGCACTCCAGGAGGCAATTCATCATTAGCTTCTTCTTTAATACCACATTGGAAATATGATGTCTTCCTCAGTTCTAGAGGTGAAGACACTCATAATAGTTTTATGAATCCTTTATATGATGCTTTGCAATGTAAGGGTATTGTCACCTTTAGGGATGAAGAATAACTTGATAAGGAAAATCTATTTCTCTGAATCTCTTGAAAGCAATAGAAGAATCGAGATTTGCTATCATCATTCACTCAAGAAATTATGTATCTTCCACATGGTGTTTGGATGAACTTGCAAATATTGTTAGATGCATGAAAGAAAAAGGATTGATAATTTTACCAGTATTTTACCATGTAAATCCATCTGATGTATGAAAACAGACTGGAATTTTTGTGCAAACCTTTGATGAATACAAAAAACATTTCAAGGAAAGAATAGAGAAGTTGGAAACATGGAGAGATGCTGTGAGAGAAGTTGCCAATCTCTTTGGTTGGCATTTACAAGATAGGTAATTTTTGTGACAAATATATTTCTTTTGATATTTAAAGGACATTCTTCTTTCATATATCATAAAGCATATAAATAGCAATTAGAATTTAGCATGACATGCATGACTAAAATATTTCAACATATACTTGTTATTTATTTTATTTTATTTTTATTTTTTTGTATTTTACTAGAAAGTAGAAGTAGTTTGTGACCATTAATTGCTTTAGGGACTTAGGGAAAGCCCCTTTGCAATAATTAAAAAGGATCTTGATTCAAGAACATGATCTTCTATGAATTATAAAATGATTAGGATTGTTACTATATTCGTCATATTTTTTTGCGTAAATTACAATCACACTTTGTGGTTTCGTCATTTTACAACTTAGTTCACAAAATTTCAATTACTATGTTTATGCCTTTAAATTTTGGATTAAAATGAAACTATGTTAGGATTCTGTCCATCTCAATAGTGTTTGTATTTTCTGGACAAAATTATCTCTCGATTTCATCTCACTTCTTCCTCTTCCTCCAAAATCTAGTTCGAAAAAGAAAAAGAGAACCAACATTCCATCATCAGCAAAAATTCAATGAATATGCTGTAAAATTAATTGGAGGAGTTTCTAATACTTCTAATTAATGACAATGAATCCGCTGTGAAATTAATGGAAACGGCCAAAGGTGCTCTCCATGTTAACTTGGCAGTATAAAAAAAGCACAAACCAAAGAAAAAATAGCAACAAACACAAAGTAGAAAATTAAAAGTTGCATATGTGGAACCCAATCAAATCCTTGAGAATTAAGAACGACCTAAATAAAATTCTTAATAATCAAAGGAAACCAAAATTAAAAATTGCATCACACCTAGGGGTGGCAATTTTTATCCATATCTATGAATCCACCCATTATCCACCTTATTTGAATAAGTCTTAACCCAACCCATTTGAGTATTTGGGTTAAATGGATAAAGACCCATTTGGTTATTTAATTAGATGGGTCTAAATGGATAAATTCACTAATACCCACTAAACCCATCTAAAATTTAAAATTAAATAAACCCACTAATACCCACTAAACCTTTCTAAAATCTAAAACTTAAATAAACAGTATGACCTCAGTCTCACTCTCCTTCAGATTTTCTTAGTAACTAAACAATTTAACCTCTAGATTTCTAAGCCCAAACACTTTCCCTCAGATTTTCTCAGTAACCAAACAAAAGGAAATTCTAGAGAGAGAATGGGGATGGAATTGGAGTTCACCAGAGGTAGTGTATCAGCTTTGTCTCTAGCGAAGCTGGTTACATTAGAAAGTCGATAAAACTTTTTTAAGTCATTTGGATTTTGAGTGTGTAGTTACTTCAGTTTTCTCTGAAACAATCTCGTGTTTTTTGCTCTGTGACTAGAAATAGAAAAAAAAAATTTGAAAAAATAGACATACACCCCCAATAGCCATAGCCATGGAAGACCCAGTCAAGGAACAAACCCAGACTCAGACTCCACTTCCTGGTACATAACACCACCTCTCTCTTTGTTTGTGTGTGTGTGTGTGTGTGTGTTTTATAGTTTTTTGGGTACTGAGGTTGTGGTGTTTGGAAGACATTGTAGGATCGGCGAAACTGAAGCTTCAACATTTCCCATTGCGTTCAGGAACTAAACTCAAGGAAGAAAAGCCACCGGCCCCTGAATTATCAAACCCTTCTTCTACTTCTATATCTAAGCCATGGTACAATTTACTTGTTCTTTTCTGCAGATGCTTGGTAGTGTATCACTATCGGTCTTTTGTTGCAAAGAAAATGAAAGGAAAGAGAAGGAAAAAGTGATTTTTGAGCTTATTTTTTGTTTTTTTGTTTTTGTTTTTGTTTTTTGTTTTTTTGTTTTTTGTTTTTTTGTTTTTTGAAGTTGACAACTTTAACTTTTTCTCTTTCTTTCTCTGGATCTGTTTGGTTGCCGAGTAAAAACAGAGGGAATAGAAGGGAAAGAGGAAATGAAAGGAATTTTATGACTTTCATCTGGAGCGTTACAATAATATTGCTTGAGACTTTGTTTGGTTGCCGAGAAAAAAAAAATAGAGAAGAAAAAAGTCATTTTTTTTTCTCTCTCTGTGACTTTGTTTGGTTGCTGAGAAATGAATTTTGTGAAGGGAAAATAAAAGGAAAGAACAGGAAAAGTGATTTTTGAACTTTTTAATTTTTTTTAAAAGTTTTTAACAAGTTATGTATTTATTTGGATTACATTGGGTTAAATGGGCGGGTTACTAATTAAATAGGTTGGGCGGATAATGGATAATTAATTTATATATAAACGGGTCATAAATGGATAAATGAATAATTACACACCCAACCCATTTATGTCCCAACCCATCTATTTGCCACCCCTAGTCACACCCAAACCAGTCAAGCCGGTTTTAGACCCAATTGATGAGTCCCAAACCAAAAAAAATCAAAATCACAACAAATAATGAAAGAACTGAACCAATAACCATAACCGTGACAACAACCCAACCTCAAACCTGGATTTAAACCCCAAGGCTAGGCCAAACAAGTTATTGGTCTACTAGAAAACATGAATGAGGGGGACAAGGTCTTCAACTACTTAGATGCCAATGAGGAAGACAAAAGATTTACTAGTTGATTTAACTAGAACTCACAAAACTTAAGAATTTAAAGGTAGTTGAGCTAACATTGTTTGCTAAATTGTGAATGGGCATTCTCAAAAAATATAAAATTGTGAATGGCCAAACCAAAGGGTAGATTGTCATTACCTTTTTTTTTTCCCCCACTTCTTTTGGAAAGATAAATTTACCCACAGAGCCCCTTTCCCTCTCCCTTGTATGAGTGTGTTTGTTTCTCCAAAAAAAAAAAAAGTTTACCCTCGGAGTTTTCAGGTCAAAGTCTACCTATAAAAATGGTTGACTAAAAAATTAATTATATGATGAAAGGTAATCATTTATTAAAGTCACACAATGTTTTAATTTTATGGACAACCATTCAACAATTTCCCTAGCTTGTCCATTTAGAAGATAAGTCAATTGAAGTTCAATTTTGGAGACATTTATAACACTTTTTATAACTCAACATGATGCTTTAAAGGTCCAAAATTAACTTCAGCCAAATTATATATTGGATTAAGTTCATAGTGGGCATGTAAACTGTTTTTAGAAAGATTTGTAACCATATGTTTGGATGGAAGGAGAGAAATGGAGAGTAGAGCGGAAGATAACTACAATGAACTAAATTTTAGTATATTCTAATCACCTTCCCCTTTATTCCACTCTCCTCTCCCTACATTCAATTTTGGCTCAATCATTGTTTTGAGTTCAATAGAATCCTTAAAGGCTAAAAGTGCATTTTAACATTCTTATTCACAAATCAAATTTTTATATAATTTTGTTCAGTGAAAAAAAATGTTTACATAATTTTGAAGAAATAGAGCTTGTAGGTTTTTATAATTGATATTAGTCCACCAAAATAGAAATTCAAAAACGACACTTAAACGAAAAAAAAGTATATATTTTTTGAAGACTTTTTTTTCAATGATAAATCATGTATATTAATTTGGGCCTCAACTCAAGAGGTAAAAGATTTTATATATACTAGTCGCTGACCCGTGCAATGCACCGAAAAATTTCAAAAATGAAATATTTATGAAACGTCCTAAATAGTTTTTTTTTTAATTAAAAAAAAATTCAAAAGTGATAGAACTCCAATGCTTAAGCTTACTTATCACACAGTCTAGAAACATTCTTATAGGATATGTGTCTTGCCTATTTCACAAAAAGCATGAATTTATTCTAATACATTTGAAATCTCCTTCATGAATGGTTCTTGCAACCCAATTGATGCCAGCAACTGTGAGTTGGCAAACTCCACAATCAAATCCTTGATCCACAGTTCATGACAAGAGTGTAACACTCAATAGCGCATGGTAGCCATCCACAATGGGTTGTCTTGGGATGGAATTAATTTAGTATGGACTATAATAGGAGAACCATGACTATTGCTAAAAATAATGCCCAAACCTGCATAATAGGTGGTTTTGAAAAAAGGCCAGTGCCATGTCTAGTTTTGAGATGAGGAGAAACAGGAGCTACAGTCGTTGGATTCACTTAATATTTAAGCTTATGCTTTTTAGCATAATAAAGTTTAAAGATATTTTAGGCTGGTAAACAGTTAAAGTTATTTTGGTAATAAGTAGGGTAAGAATAAGTTGTTACCAGGAGGGGAAAAAAAAAAAAAAAAGAGAAATGCTATGTCCATAATATTTTCACAACACTGTTACAATAAATCATAAGCGGTAGGTTGTTATGAGTGGGCAAAAACGTAATTTAAGTTGTGGATTCAAATTAGAACCAATAATAGCTTACCACATGTGATTTGTTGTGAAAGTGTTGCGAAAATATTATGGACATAGCACTTAAAAAAAAAAAAAAAAGAGGAGTGTTTTGTAAGCAAAAAAATCTAAACCACATCAAGTAAAATGCCATTGTCCACCAGAACTAATGAAATGCTAAAATGAACATATAAAATTGTAAATTTATTTTAGTGAGTTATTGATTTGTAGGAAGGAGTAGCCTAGTAGTGACATGACCCAACGTGAAATTTTTTTTTATTAAAAAAGTTGTGAGCTGATGGCTATTAAACCAACAAAAAAAAAAGAAGTCAACAAACTTTTTTTTTTCACTTTTGGACACTTGATTTGTGAACATACACGCAATAGGATAGGACTTGAAGCAAACCAATAAACTGTAACCTGTAAAGGAAACATTATCTGAACTTAGAGATTCAGAAATGAAGGGGACAGAGATGTAGAGAAGAAGAAGAAACAAGAAGGAAAGGAGACTAAACTAAATAGGGAGTCTAGATGCCGAATATTAACAAATGAGGGAGAGAGAGAGAGAGAGAGAGAGAGTGAAAAATTGAGTTTCCTTCCAAGATCAACTCCAAGCCTCCAACATTAGTTTTTTTTTTTTTTTTTTTTTTTTTTTTTTTTTTTTTTATGAGGAAGAGACAAAACTAAAATAGATTTTTAGGTGGTTGTTCAAATAACTTTGCATTCATCCTCTTTTTTTCTTTTTCTTTTTCTTTTTTTGTAAACTTTGTATTCATCCTAGATTTTTGAGCGTTCAATTAATTTAACTTTCTGTGTGGTTCATATATAATCTTGTGAAAAGGTTTGCAAACTAGAGCTTCGTCAACCATAGTCCATATCTACAAATTTCTTCTACTCTTTTTTTTCTTTCTAAAAAGATGGTTTCATTTAATTTAGGTCAAAATTCACCAAAATAGGCCAAAATGGCCACAATGACTAAAATATCAAACATTCTAAGTGCAAAAATCAAAAAACAAAAACAAAATTTCTACTTCTAATTTTCAAAATAGTTTTAGGCATAAAACTAAATCAAGGTTTGAGCAACATTGCAGATCTATGTTAATGATCAATATTAGAGGCATTGCTGATATGCTCACAAAGAAAGATGATCAGACTCAACAACTGATTGATCTCAGCCTTAAAAAAAAAAAATCCTAATTTGTTTTTGAAGAAGAAGAAGAAGAAGAGTCTCTGAGATTTAGAAGATGCAAAAAAGGAAGTATAAAGTGCATTTTCAACAAAGGAGTTAGATCCATATCGGATTTTTCCATATTTTTCTTTGCATCTTTTAGTTGGGCTTGAGAGAATGATGAATCCAGTGTGGGTTTTGGCTTAGTTGAGGGAAGGGAGGCGATTGACTTTGTAGGTTGGAAACAGAGAGAAAGAATGGAAAAGAAACTTTGGGGCAATTAGGAGCTAAAAATAATCATTAAAAATAATAAATAACTAAGGTATTAATTTGTGAGGCTTGCAAAACTAATTTGGCAAGATCTCATAGAGTCGACATAAAGTCCACGGCTTCGGTTATATTGTATTTGTATATAAGTTTAGAATTGTAATAGATTCTTGTTTTCTTTATGAATATAAATGTAATTCCTATAATATTAAAACTTAAATTTTAAGGTAATCTTTTAAAATAAACGATATTAGACTTTTAAGTTTTGTGTTATTAATTACAATGTATGTGCCAAATGTTAAGGAGCTCATATATTGAATGAAATAAATGCATTTATTAGTATTTTATTTATCCTTATTTGTGAGTATTTAATATTTATCCTTATCAATTCCTTTTGAATGGTTCAACAATCTTCTCTTGCTCAAGGCCACATTTTGTCTTTCCTTCGCTGGCTGTTCATTCATCTCCTTAAAGAGAAGTACCAATTTCATGCAACATTGGAAATTTCAAGTAGAAAAATAGCAAGAATTTCTTTGGAAGTCTATATTCAATATCTAAAAAGGCTAGTACTCATTGATCTTTAAAATAGAACTACAAAAACTTATACGAAAAATGTATTAGGCCAACAACAAGTGGCAATGCACACTTCAATGCAATGTGCATTCCTTGTATGGCCAAAATAAAATAAACAAACAGCTACTTAAAAAAAAGCAGGATTGCAAGAGCATATTTGCTACACATTTTGTGCATAAAGCTATAAATGAGACATGTTTTTTTGTTTGGATAAAATTGTCCACCTATAATTTAAATGCATACAATATCATAAACCCTCTGTTTGTTCTTTGTGTATTACTTTAATAATTAAAAAAATACATAATTTTTCTTTGGGACAAGTTAAAAATTAAATTTGCAAAATTTGGGACCTTATCTCTTACAATTGGTGAATATATGCAATATCTACAATGTAACAACTATTCCAATACCAAAGAGTGAAATAATTAAAACACACACACACACACACACACACACACACACACACACAAGCTCCAACTACAACTATCTTCTCAAACCCTAAAAACATTCATGACCTGTTTATCGTCCACAACCAAACTCCAACTCTCAATAATCATGACCAACCACAACGTTCCAAATTTAGGGAAAAAAAAAACCATTTTCCCATATACTTTTTTCATGAGAAACAAAGAAAAGAAAAGTTGTGATCTCTCTCCATAATTTGCTCTTTAATTTGTTATACCAATGTTGGTTTTGAAACTCGAATTGTTCAAAGAACTATAAAAGGGAGATGTTCAAGGTTTTTAAGAGCAGATTGAGGTTGAATTGAAGTCAAACCGTAATAGCGTCAAAATTAATTTAATAATTATTTTAAAAATAAATAAATATATTAAATTAGTAAAAATATAAAAATTGACTAAAATAATTCAAATAAATATATATGTCTATATTTCAAACAATGAATATATATATATATATATATATATGAAATTAATATACTTAAACTTTTTGTTAGAGTTTAATATTCAACTATTTTTATTCAAGTCTTTATCTAAATTATCTATAAAAAATAATCATGTCTAGCCCATTTGATTACCCAATATTCTTTTTATTATGCCCAACCCCATTTATCATTTATGAAATTTTTAAAAAAAAATTACAAAAACTGGAAGAGGGGCGGACATTGGTTTGTCTGCCCATTAAAAAATTGATTAAGAACAAACACAAGCCTAAGGCAATTTAAGAAAGAAATAAGTGGTTGATAGCTTGCAAACAGTTGGTACACTTTGTTCATAGCTAAGCTTGCATAAGCATTTATTGGGTCAAGCACAACCAGTCCGTTTGCAGCAGCCAAACCTTCACGTCAAGCAAAGAAAACCTGCATAATTGGTGAAAACGCAGCAAGAGCGAGAGAAACAAAGAAGAAGTATAAGAAGAAATAGCAATGCAATCTCATGGTTTGACAGCATCTCATGGTGGTTGAAGCATCAACAATGGCTGTAAGTACCCAAAAAAAAAAAAATATATGTGATCTGAACCTGTGAGAACCGTCCACTGTTTGGTTTGGTGGTTGAAGGTCTTTGATTATAAAAGCTTTTGTTTTTGTTTTTGTTTTTTTTTTTTTTTTTTTTTGTTTTGGTTTTGTTTTGGTCTGTTTGTTTGCTGAGAACCCCACGACAAATATCCATGACTTCAAATATGATATTTTCGTGGGGGCTTTTTGGTGGGAAGGATTGGATTTGCATTGGCATAGGTTAGGCTGATAGGCTCTTTATCTATGGAGGAAGAGAAACTACAGAGATATATATATATATATATATATATAGATTTTTAGTAATATATAGATTATGGCAGGCAGAGGAGTCGATTCAACAAAAATGAAAATGTTGTACACCAGTAACTATGCTCTCACACAATTAATTTTTAGAGATGGGATGCAAGGCTAACCTTTTAGGACACGTTCCAATAAAAAGTGACATTCAAAGATGTATGTATAGTATTCAAATGAGAATAGCTTTGAAAAACCTAAGTATTCATCCTCGGGTTTGGTCCGAGGAGGCTGTTACAGTTTGATGTCCTCTCTCTCTCTCTCTCTCTCTCTCTCTCTCTCTCTCTCTCTCTCTCTCTCTCTCTCTCTCTCTCTCTCTCTCTCTCTCTCTCTCTCTCTCTCTCTCTCTCTCTTAGACCTCTCCTTTTATCCGAATGCTTCTTATATTTATATATCTTAGCAAAGATGCACCTAGATCTTGCACTTGGAGGGTCAAGATCATACATCCCTGACACTTGTCCCATCAAACCTTGCTAGAAGGTTTTTATACCAAAATATTAGCTGTGAAAGCACTATTCCAGGTTATTTCTTCATTAATGCGGCCAGCTAAATAGTTGCAGGGTATTTAATGCAGAAGGGATGACCACTCTGTCATTCCTTTTGTTGGAGATATTACACAAAGTAATAATCGAAGAACAAGGTTAACACAAAAGACAAACAGAAAATAGATAACTTGGAGGCACTATATCGTTTTTCTTAGACAATATTTGCCTCCCACACTATTGTTGTTAAAGGGTTATCGCAAATTTGTCCCCAGGATACAACCAAAATGTTAGGTTCTATAGATAGCAATTCTAGAGAATGACCATAGGATTTCTTGTATTTCTCTCAAACTTACTATTTTGTGGAGTGAACATAAGCCTCTATTCCTCAAAAGGCTCACATAGAGAGTTAAAATGTTTTATAAAATCGTTAACAAGGCTTGAAACTTCTTCAACCTTTCTGAACAATCACCAAAAAATTTTGCAGAAAATCCTGTTTCAAGATTTTCGATTGGTCAAAAATTACTTTCGATCGATTGAGTGCTCTTTTCAATCGGTCGAACAAGAATCAAATAGCGATTGAGACATCCAGAAACTCTAGGATTTTTTCTTTACCATTTTCGATTGATTGAGCCAAAGGTTCAACCGATCAAAAATATTGATTTTCGAATTTTCAATTAGAAAATTCCAGAACTTGAGTTTTCACTTTATGAAACCATATTATCCAAACTCAAACATCATTATTACAACTTATTATTGTATATACCTATATATACAACACATTTTTCTTCTATTCCATGCTCAGCAGCAAATTACCCTTGTCTCCCCTTGGACTTAGATGTGCTCCCTTTGACTTTGTCCCTTGACCTTGCGAGGTTAGGCACATGTCCTCTGCATCTTCGCCAATTATGGTTGTTCAGTCTAAGTACAAATTACATGGCTAACTTCTGAGGATAACCCAACTACACTGTCCGAACTTTACTCTCATATGAGCTTTATCAACCCCTTAGATCCTCTCCCCCCTTCCCCCCCCCCCCCCCCCCACGCACACACATACACAAAGATATATATATATATATATATATATATGTGTGTGTGTGTGTGTGTGTGTGTGTGTGTGTGTGTGTGTGTGTGTGTTGGCACAATGGCTTAACTTTTATAATTGTATTTAGCGTGTTCAACTTAAATATTCCAACAAAGTTTCTCTCAACAATCAAGAATTAAATGAAACTCACTTAAAAAAAAAAAAATTCATTTTTTGTCAATCAAGATGGCACTTGCTCTTCCATCCTGATATCTTTGCTACTACTAGCATTCCCCGCTTTTCTTCCTCTTTTGTTGCTTTTAATTATGTTTGTATTTTTTTTTAAATTGTTCTGCAATGGTGAACATGTCATAGCAAGAACGACAATTGTAAGTAACTAGTTAATGTCCCACACTATACGTGGATGTTTGGTGATTTCATTTGAAATTTCTTAAGACTCATATATAATACTTATTTTATTATATCATATTTATGATGTTTCTCATAATATTGCTGAATGCTTTGATGCTTAATTTTCTTAATTTATATTTTATAATTTTTCCTTATCCTAGAAGTAGTTTCCAACTATTAAGTGAGTTTTTTTTTTTTTTTTTCCTAATCTATATATATGAGTTTGGAATTTCTTAGTTATTAGAAATTTCTAGGAGTCTATACCATTTTATAAATTTTAAATTTAAAATAATAAAATAACATCTAGATAAAAAGTAGAGTTTAGTTCTAAAACTGAACACTTCTTTAACCCCTTCATTCTCAACACCAAATCCTAAGACCACAATCTCAATTTTTTTTTTCATAATATAAATGAAACAAAATTATTTGTGTACCAACATAAAGAGAACGTAAGCAAACAAAGACAAATTGGCTAGAAATTCTTTCATTTATCTATATTTAATTGCCTCTAATAGGGCCTTTATATCCTTTAAAAAAACAAACAACAAAGAAAATGCTAAAATTCAAGAAAAGTATAAGCTAAAATTGGGAGAACTGATCTTGTATTATTAATTTTATACATGAGCTTTATCTTTATATAGAGAAGTAGACCACACTAATTAACTTACTATCGTATATCAAAACCATAACAATAAATTAAATAATTTGAAACTAAACCTTTCAAACTGCAACAACTATAATTAATAACATTAAGTGTGCATTTGCCTAAAAATTATTTTGCGTTTTTGGCTAGGTCCCATGGCACTGTTCACAACCCAGCCAAACTTGTGAATAACGCGCATAAGCAATAATCCTAGGTCCCACAACACTATTTATAGTTTAAAAATTATTTTTCTACAGTGTTTCAATAATAAGTTTTCAGTTTTCAGTAAAATAAGCGATATCCAAACAGACCCTTAAGAAAAGTAATAGAAAAAGATACAAGTGGATAAGTATTATACATGAAGGATACATGGGAAAGAACATAAAAATTATGCGAAGTACTACTTATTGTAGCTTTGATGGAGAGAACTAGCAATATGAGTGTAGTTTGTACACCATTTGCATATTATTCTTGAATAGCTGCAACTAAACTTTAGGTTGCAACTAAAGTTGAGATAATCTTGATTCACAGCAAAGGAAACTCCAAAATAATCATCATTTTTTACCTTTTTGGTCAAGGCTCATACCAATACCACACTAAATAGTAGTCCAAAATAACAAAGAAATCAATAAATTATGAGGGATAAAATAGAATAAAAAAGCACCTAACCTATGGCATGAGGATAAAAGGCTATGGTTAGATGTATATAAGTAGAACATGTGCGTGAGTTGAAAATGGTGAGTGGAAACACTAAATGTTTTGTGCTTTGTGAGAGAGTGGAAAGTCTTGAAACAATGAACCCAAGAAAATAAAGAGATCTTATCTTTTAAATTTTAATTAGTCTTTATTTCTAATGTGGCACTTGAGAAATGTCCTAATACAATGAATCTAAGAAAATAAAGAGTTCTTACCTTTTAAATTTTAATTAGTTTTTATCTCTACTATGGCACTTGAGTAAAGAATTTATGTAAAAAAAATTCACTGTCAAAGAAAGCGTCACATGGCAGAACCTCATGCTAGCAGACCTCATGTGGGAGAGCATAAGGATGAGGTCTCTGCTAACATGAGGTCTCTACTTTTATATATACATATTGATTGATTAACAAAATTTGATGGATCTATTTCAACAAAATATAACAAAAACCATAGCCCTAAATATCTCTATTTGAAATATGTAACTGATATAATATAACTTTCATATATGGGATGTTATATCAATATTGCTTGAGTAAAAAAACTCAAGTGTTTGCCAAAAACTTTGTAACTTAATTAGTTGGCACTTTCTAGTGTGTCGATGACATCTAGGGTTGGAATCCCCCTTCCTTGTTGTAACTATCAAACTTTAAAAAAAAAAAAAAAAAAAGGAGTATTTTTGCCTAATATTTTCTTCTTCCCATGGGTATTTATTACTGATTTGGACGATCACATAATTATTGTTTTATCTTTCTTGTAGGCATGAGTCAGAATTTATCCAACATATTGTACAAGTGATATTACATAAATCGAGCCCTAGTTTCTCAAGCATTACCAATGACTTGGTAGGAATAGATTCTTCAGTGGAAGAATTCATCACTTCATATTTAGATCTTGGGAATAATGTTTGCATGACAGGGATTTGTGGTATGGGGGGGCTGGGAAAGACAACTCTTGCTAGAGTTGTTTCTAATATGTTTGGTAATAATTTTGAAGGCTAAAGTTTTGTTGCTAATGTTGGAGAAGATTCTGAAAAACATGGGTTGTGTCAATTACAACAACTTCTTGCAGACATTTTAGAGGAAAGAAATATAGATATAAGGAATGTATATCAAGGAGTTGACATGATCAAGAATAGGCTACGTCATAAATAAAAAAAAATCCTACTTGTTCTAGATGACGTCAGCCAACTTGACCAATTAAAAAATTTTCTAGAGAGTATGGCTGGTTTGGATTGGGGAGTTGGGTCATCTTAACAACTAGAGATGAACATTTGTTGGTCCAACATGGAATGCATAAAATATATAAGCCTGATGCATTAAATAGTGATGTTGCTCTAAAACTTTTTTGTTTGAAAGCCTTCAAAAAAGAGCAACCCAAAGAAGGATATATGCAACTCTCCCAAGAATTTGTATACTATGCTAATGGTCTTCCCTTAGCTCTTGTTACTTTGGGTTTGTTTTTGTTTGGAAGAACAATGGATGAATGGAAAAGCACATTGGAAAGTGTAAAAAAAAAATCCTAAAAGAGAAATATTTGATACGCTTAAAGTCAGCTACGATGGACTAGAGGAAATGTGGAAATAAATATTCTTGGATATTGCATGTTTCTTTAGAGGGAAGGCAAAAGATCGAGTAGTAGAGATATTAGAGAATTGTGGTCTTGATGCAAGAATTGGTATGAGTGTTCTCATGCATAAATCTCTCATAACCATAGAAAACAATAAATTATGTATGCATGATCTACTACAAGAAATGGGTAGAGAAATTGTTCGTCAAGATTCACGTGGAAAGCCTGAAAAGTGCAGCAAATTGTGGCTTCTTGAATATTTGTTTCATGTATTGACTAAAAATACGGTAAGAACAGTGGCAAAGATAAAATTTTATTTTGAGGTAAAGTTAGAATTTTATTTTAGTGAACCAGATTGATTAGGTCCAATATCAAACTTTACGTCAATAAATTAGTTTTCAAAAAAAAAAAAAAAAAGGTCCAATAGATAAGTGGTTACCTAAGTACTTAATTAATGGAACATAGAGTACCAAATTTCATTTAACATGCTAATATGTTGTCGTTGGAACATTTCTTATATTTTTAAAACACAATGTAATTGTGTCATTATTCATAAATTTGAGGTCATCTTTCTTGATTTAATGAACCAATCATTCATCTCTTGATTACTACCCAAAACAAAAGGCTACATTTTTTTTTAATTGAAACTTCGTTCATGGACTCTTTTTTTTAATCACTTTAAAATAATTTTGTACTTTTTTTTCCTTGTTGGGGTTTCTCTCTCTCTCTCTCTCTCTCTCTCGCTCTCTCTCTCTCATTTTGAAGAGAAACTTGAAAACTTTATTAAGAAGAATCGGCTATATAAGCCAGAAGCACGTAATAAAAAATGGATAGAACATCCTCCATCCGAATAGCACAATCCAAGACATTAAGAGGATGCCTAGCTAGACTATTGGCAAGCAGTGTTTTGAAAATCTTGTGTACTAAGCAATACTCTTTTACACTTGGAAACAACAATACCAAGGATACACCAATTTTTCTATCAAATTTCACAATATTTTTATTTGTTTGACTATAAGTGATTGATTAAAAGTGATAGGTTCATGTAATCAGTAGAAAATGACTATCACTTGTGTCACACAAATCAGCAAGTTGTAAATTTTGATGTATACCTGAATTCAGTAACTTGAAAATTGATGGTGTAGATATTGTCATCTCCTTTAGCATAGTATAAACTTGTGTAATTATAGTATTCTTATCTTTTGTTCTGCAAATAATTCACTGATTGTATGCCTTTTATTCTTAGGCAACATGAGCAATGCAAGCCATATTCATAAACCGTTACCAATGGGACAGAGGAGATTGGACCTTTGAAGCCCCCTTTTATGAATGGGAAGTACCACACTGGAACATTGAAGTCGTTCCTAAAGCTTTTTCAAAGATGGGTAATCTTAGATTGCTTATAGTTGACAATATGTCTATATTGAATGGCCTCAATCATCTTCCGAATGACCTAAGATTTCTTGACTGGTTTGGTTATTCTTCAAAAGTTTTGCGGTCCAATTTCCAACCAAAAGAGCTTGTTAAACTTAATTTGTAGTTTAGCGAAATTAAATATCTTTGGGAAGGAGTGAAGGTAATTTTGTTCTTTAACTGTCTTTTTATTATTTATTATTTCTTCATAAGTAGTGCAATAGACATGATGATTTTCACAATAATTAAGTTGACAAGTTTTTACTAGTTTTCGTATGAGCTAACTATTTACATCACTCTTTTTCCTACCAATAATAATTTACCACCTTAGCAGTTCTCAAGACTTACTGTTTTTAGTAAGGAATGGCTTCAATAATTTTCCTTAATTTAAAAATTTATTTATCTTATCAAAGTAAATTTTATGCTTAATACTTTTTTTTTTCTTTGAGGTTGAACAGTATTTAGACAAGTTAAAATGCATGGATCTTAGTAATTCAGCGAGGCTTGTTCATACACCTGACTTCAATGGGTTTCCAAGACTAGAGAGACTAATTCTTAGTTGTTGCACCAATTTGGTTGACATCCACCCATCCATTGGACAGCTCAAGAGGCTTGTTGTCTTAGATCTGGAACACTGTGAATCTCTTACCAATCTTCCCAGCATGTCTACTGAAATGGAGTCCCTTCAAATTCTTAATCTTTTTGGGTGTTACCAACTCAGGGAAATTCCAGAATTTAATGGAATTTTGAAAAGCCTATCAGAACTTATTTTGGGTAGGACTGGTATCAAAACACTACCCTCATCAATCAAGTGTTTGACTGCCCTTACTTCATTAAATCTAGAAGACTGCCTAGATCTCAATTGTCTTCCAAGTAGTATGAATGGTTTGATCTCTCTTGAAAAACTCATCCTCACGGGATGCTTCTATCTTTACGACCTGCCAGAGAGCATTTGGAAAATAGAGTGTTTGAAGCAACTTGAATTGATTGGAACTTCCATTTGGAAACTTCCCTCAGCCAATGATGTCTGGAACGATTGATTGAAAGAACAATTTGTACGGAATATACTCGCAATTAATGTATGTCAAGATACCCGGATCGTCTAGACCTTCTTTTGACGAGCTCAACCGTAGACCAGCATTTAAAATATTGAACCGTTACCTACAGGTACTCAGTTTTCCCTCTCTTTCAAATGATTCAAGTATTAAAAGTTAAGGTTTGTTCATGTAATTATATTTCAAATACAAACCGATCTCGAGTTTATTGCCAAATAATATTACATGTTCAAACTTAAATTATTTTCTTGTGGAAGAAGCTTGAGTTTATTAATGAGCTATTTGATTAATTTATTCTTTTTCTATATATAGTAAAGTCATGACTAAAATTTTTTAGTCCTTATAAATAGGGTAGTTTTAACGGGCACCGTAAGGTGCTCAATAAGAAACTACTTTATGTCACATCATTGTATTTTATGTTAGATTTTTGACTAATTTCATAGGTTGTAGAGTCAATAAAGCCAACTTTTTTAGTTTTACTTATCACTTGAGTCATATTTCCAGTCTCTTTATTAATTTATAACAATTTTTTATTAAATGGACCCCACAATAAATAATTCTTAAAGCACCTTACGGTGCTCATTAATATTTCCCTTAAAAATATATGAATTTTTACTACAAGTAAACAATTTATATTATCATTTGTTATCATATGAACTTAATTAAAAATTTATATAATCCAATCTCAAGTACACATTAGTATGTGTGAGCTTGACTTGTTCAATAGTTAAGTCTAAACTAGGATTTGAGCTTAACTTGTTTGCCAAACAATCGAACATAATAAGTATTTTTCCAAACCCATCTCAAGCTTGCCTTGAACAGCTCACTTCATTTACAGCCCTACTCAGATTGTTAAATGGTGTATCTTTTTTATTATATTTATTTTATTTTTTATTTTTGGGTACAGGGACTCCCTCGTGGAAAAACTGAATTTCAGACAATTATTCCTGGATATGGAATTCCGAGGTGGATAATTTATCCATTTGGGAGGGATTCAATAAGGATAGTGCTACGTCCAAATTGGTGTAATAGTAAATGGATGGGATTCATTCTCTCTGCTCATATCTATGTAATTAAGGGAAGATTTGGTCTTGGAGTTCGTGTGAAAGCCCTTGGTGACGTACCTCACAGTCAATATGCCTCTAAAACTTTCTTTAGATAACAGCCTCGCTGTGGATCGCTAACTACAATTATCTATAGTATTTGTGTCGTGATGATTGGTTTGCTGCTGTTCCAAATGCTGATCAATGCAGTCTGATTGAGGTTGTATTGGAGAACTACGGCTCAATAAGGGAAGAGATGCATTGTGGGGTTGGTTTGGTATACGAGCAAGATGTGGAAGAGGTCAACCAAAAAATTGCACAAACTGGGGAGTCACCGTGTCTCTACGGGTTGAATGGAGTCAAGATCCTTGAGTAGCTATAACGATACTGAACCTAAATGCATTTAGGAGCTTTTCCATGGTAATGATCATCTCAAAAATCCTTGTTACATGTCTAATCTTTTTTTCCTTTCTAGCTGTTCAGCTGGTTTTGTGGCTAGAAAGTATTTCCATTTATTTTTCTGCCTACGCACAACCAGTCCCAATCATTTTATACTTTCTGTGTTCCTGAAAATTAACCTTAGTCTTAGATTCCCCTGCATGAGTTCTTTTTTTTGCTGAATCCCCTGCATGAGTTCACTGCCAAGTGCCAATTGTCTAAGCCTCTACGTTATCATCATTGTTAGAATTATGGTTACATGATTAAAGTCACTATTAATAACTGGTAAAACCTTATTAGGCAAGTTGCGAATATGATCTAGAAAAGAAATACATTCTCAAGCTTTACTGCTCTAAGGATTTTGCTAAGTTAGATGCATGGTTCAGTCCTAGTTTGGCATCCTATATGTAAGTGTCCAAGTATTTTGCTATTTTTTTATCCACTATGTGCGGGCTAATGCAAGAAAAGTTTGCCAAATAATTTTTTACACATTAAAACTACAAATTGCATAGCACCTCCTTCTCTAGCATGTTTCTATATACTTCAAAGCCATGACTTCTAGAATAGGCATGAACGAACTCCAATTACACTGATTATTAATGAGTGAACTTTTTATTTTTCTTTTATAGTACCATATTAAGTCAAGTTTTCACATCTATGCAGGTTATGACAATTGACATATCTGCAGAAGATGACACTCATGTTTGTTTATACTTTAACTGGTTACTAAACAGGGAGGATATCCATAGGGTGAATTCAAATCAGGCTACTGCTATTTGAAGTTCATAAGCATTTCTGTCAGTCTGACTATGTTTTGGATTTTTTTTTCTTAAGAAAAAATCCTGGTAGGTTGTATTGAATTCATATTTGGTTTTAGTTATCATAATTTGAAAATGTAATTGAGTGACAAATCCTTCCATCTTGTTTCATAATGACGGTATAGCCAGGATCTTTTCTTTTATTTCATATACAAGGGGCTCTATTCCTTATCAGATTTGCATTATATGGTTTCAGTTATAATGGTTTTCTTACAATGAAGTTCAATTGAGGCTACTGTTATTGGACAACCTATATGCTGTACATTCTAGTAACTTCCTCATATTTCTCTCATGTAGTGTATTTGAGTTGATGTCTATGAGAGCATGAGTTGTGAATTTTTGAGAAGTTAGACTATTACTTTTTATCAATCACGCTATATAATTAGGTTAGCATTAATTCAGTCTTCAATCTAGAATATTTCCTTGCAATTAAAAGTCAACAAACACTGTTGAAAGCTTCAAACAAGTTCACTCTTGAAGTAATCTTCTTTCTGGGAGTTGTCTAGTTGATAGTTATTGTCTAGCCATTATTTTGTAAATACACAACAACAACAACAAAGCCTTAGTCCCAAAAATTTGAAGTTGGCTATCAATCCTTAACATATTAGATTGGATTGGCCACATGAATTCTTTTCCTCCATTTTATTCTATTTGAAGTCATGCTCTTTGTTACTTTCCTAATTGACATGTCTTTTTTTATTACTTCTACTAATGTTATTTTTGGCCTTCCTTTGCCTTTTTTCATTCCTTCAACTGGATCAACTCACTCTTACTTACCAAATCATTACTCGCTCTCCTCTAAATATGACCAAACCATCTCAAGCGAAGCCTCGTCTTTTCATCAATAAGGACTACCCATATATTGAATCGAATCCTATCTTTTCGTGTATTCCCACTTATCCATCTTAACATTCTCATATCCTCATTGTAAATATCTTTCTTCAAAATAAATCAGCATATCAGGCCAATGTAGAAGTCATGATTCATCCTTCATATCACTAAAGGAATCAGCTGAAAACATAGAGTAAACTATGTCAATCTTCGAGCATATTATCTAATTGGCAGTCCAGTAGGTGGCTGTTTTGGCCTTTTTTGTATTCTTTAAGTCCTTTGGATTGGATTTAAAGACATGGTCTAGTGTACAAGCATTTCTGCTTACTCATGGAACAATTTTAGAAATTCGCAAAAGAGGATTATTCGTACAAAAAAATCTTCCTTTCTATGTAGTTGTCCTCTCTCTCTTTCCCTGCAATTTATTGATGTTCAACTTGATCATAAAGCTTGAATATTCTGAACCTTCTAACTATTTCAGACTAGGCTAACTGGTGTCAAATCTATATTTTGTTAAAATTTGTGGCAATTGAAACATTCTAGGCTTGTAGACTAAACTGGTTTTGAATGCTTTTAGTTGGATTTTTATTGATGTTTCAGGTGTCAAAAGCTAGAGAGAGGAAATTTGTGGGAGATTCTCATTCTTGTAGCAGATAACATAATACAAAGAGAATTTTGTGTTTTTTTTGAAAGAGAAAAAAAGAAAAAGAAAAAGATAAGATCCTATACTTTTTTGGTCTATCTTTTTATCAACATTATGCCACAATGTAAATGATGGTATTATTAAAAAATCCTGTGAGTATTGGTCCCTTTCTTAGTGACTTGTAATAAATGATATGTACACTAGTCACTAAATATCTAAAATGATTGTGAACTGCAGCAGTTCAAGTACATTACATAATATAGCCATATCATTTAAACAGGTATCAATGCACCTTTCAATATTAGATTAAGTTAAGCATGAATCCTGATGGATTGGAACAAAATGTAAAATCCACTGATTTGGTAGAGATTCTCAGTTATACAAGACAATCACTTGGTTATCACTTATCAAACAAACAGTTTCTAATTACCAAAAGAAATAGTATACACAGCATTATGAATTTTATTTGCCAGTTGTGAAACAACTGAAGTTCTACATGCTTGCAAACATGGCTTCATCTGTAGCACTAGAGATAGCATGAGAATTCATATAAAATGAATTAATATTATTATACAGCAGCTGTGTGACACAATCCATCCCTACATACACTGGCTTCTTTCAATTTGCCTCGGTAGTTGTGTGAAAAAAAACAGGGCTGCTGCTGTCAGAAATTTTCAACAGAAAATTGATGCAGCAAATGGCAGGTATGTTGCTTGGAAAACATGGGATTTCATTTGCCAGCCTAAAAATGGGGGACTGGGTATTAAAGATTTATGGAAGAAAAAATTAAGATTATGCTTTTGAGAATCATCAGTCTAAGTACTGCCAATACAGAATAAGGAGTAGGTGATGGAGTTAAGACGATGTACATTGTTTACATAGTATGTATGAAGAAACAAGCTTGCAGCTTTTTAAGAAATGTGATTTTGCTAGAACGGCAGGGTTTTGCTCTAACTGGGGTTTCCAAATGGGTGAAATCAATGTGAGCTCAAGTGCTGATTTGGTGAAATTCAAAGTTGCTGCTCCTGCTGAAGTACTAAGTGGCAGAGTGACTGTGAGAGGAATTCTCACTATTTGCAACTCCCTAAGGAATCTTGACCATATTTAGACATCAAGGAATCTTGCTTGGTCTAAACTATTGGATCTATCTCTTCTGGAACGCCCTACCAAGGTCCTGCAGTACATTTGAGAATTTGTCTCAGTCAATACAAGAACAAAAGCAAGCACTTATACAAAGCATCCCATGAAGTGGCAGAAAATTCCTACTCTCAGGCCTGTCGTCGCAGAAGCACAGACAGTGAGATGAAGCTTAATGTTTGGCGTAGGAGTAAAAAGCAACTAATTGTGGAAAAACAGATTTGAAGATATGCATTGATGCTTTGAACGATAAGAGGCAGAATCCTTAGTTGTTAGGTTTTGAACATTCTGGAGGATGTTAAATTGCTTTGTGGTAGGACATATGTGTTTCACTTATTAGGAACATATGTCATTATGTTATGTAATTAGCTAATCCTTTGACAAAACGCACTTTACTTGTAATTGGTAGATATAGGATGTGTTTAATACTTCAAGAAACTTTGTTTCAAGATCAAGTGTTGAAGTCATGCAAGTCTGTCTAAGATTCAAGCCAAGAAAGTGCATGTCATTAAAGCTGGACAGCTAGCCATCTATCGAGGTTTAAAGAGCTATTCAGCCCCGAGGCTTGATAGCAGCTCGATAGATAGGGTATCTGTCAAGGTTTATGAAAAACAGATTTTCAGTTCTATTTCGAATCTAATCCGTGATTATGTGTTTGGACTTTCTTTTCTCACAACCCTAGACATATAAAAGGATTATTTTAAGGGCTGTTAAAGTGGACACAAGTTGCATAAGTGTTGAGCAAAGTTTGTTCAAGCAAATTGTAACCAGAGACAGAGTTTTGCTTTGTTTATCTTTCTTGTGAAGAAGTTGCTGTGTTTGTACACCAGAGAGTTTTGCGACTAAGCATCTTCTAGATCTTCATCGTGTGATGAACTGAAGAACTTTACAGCCAACAACATTCTCTAGTTGGTGATTGAAGTCGCGTACTGGGATCCGTACAATTGGTTAGTCACATACTGAGAGCCATGCATCAAAAGGAGAAATTGTCACTACAGAACAAGTCCAATTGGGTATTGGGGTAAGGGTTCAACTGTAGGTTGGTATAAGGTACTGGGATTTTTTTACTTGTAACCGCTTGTTGTGATAATAGTGAAATTCGGGAGTGGTGACCTTAGAATCACCTAGTGGGATTTTTGCCGTGCAGGTTTTCCCCATTCATAAACAAATCACTGTGTCAATTTAATTTCCGCTGCATACTTTAATTAATTGTTGATTTGTTTGTGCTACCATGTATTTTGCATGTTAATTAACTTAATTAATTCAGTTGGCTAAATTAATTGGTTAATTTACCACAAGGGGTCAATTCGTTTTTGGCCTATCAAGTGGTTTCAGAGCAAGCACACTCTGATTAGGATTAATCTTTGTTGTGTTGATCCATTGACCCCTGTTGTCATGGCTACAACCGACTTGAAGAGATCTTTGTGTTGGGAAAAATATATATTTGTATCACATACAAAACATACGCAGTGAAAAAATAACAGATCTAATTCATTCGCAATTGATAACATGTGTTAGGTTCTAAGAATTAGGAACTAATGTATTAGAATTTCAATTTGTAATGTTGGCAAACCATGATCAAAACATTCTTTAAGTTGTGTGTTAGACTTGCTCAAAGTATGGCTCTTAATGTAAAGTTGGAATCAAGTTTTATGCAGAATTCACTGTGCACTTTCTGCCTGACTCGATCGATTGAAAGTCGTGCAGATTGTTTTTCTACAGAATTTTCCAACTCAGCCCTAGTCCATTTAATGTATAGGATTTTATGTTTTGCCCTAAGTATATAAGGGAAAACTCTAGCCACGTTTTTAGAGTTCTGTTTTGCTGTGTTTGTGAATCTCATTGTGAGATCTAGAGGTGTTTACCTTCACATACACTTAGGGTTTACAAACTCAAGACTCATGTCAAGAGCTTGGTAAATCATACAGTTGCAGAATCAAAGATCTTCAAGAAATACAAGTAAGTGCGCTTGTGAATTGCCGAAGAATTCAAGAAGGAAGGAGTCCGTGGATCTCGGAGCTATCATGGGGTCGTGGTAGTAAGTTTCCTACACTTGGGTAGCAATAGGATGTTAGTGGTCTAAGTCTTATTGGGTAAACTTCGATTCTTTCATAGTGAATTCGGTTTACCTTGAGGATAGCTAGGTTAAATCCTCCCCAAGTTTTTTACCAGTTTGGTTTTCCTAGGTCATCAGATCTTTGTGTTCTTTATTTTCCACTGCTTTATTGTTTTTCAATATACTTGTGTTAACCTAGTTCTGTTTAAATTACCTAAGTTAATCACTTGGCTAATTCTCTAGGTTAATCTGTTGGGTTTAAGGGGTCTAAACAATCTGACAAGTGGTATCAGAGCGAGTTGCTTTTGTGTTTGATCTTTTGATCTTTTTACTGATCCTTGACCCCTGTTGTCATGGAACACGGACATTCTCTTGTTGTTCCACCTCACTTTGATGGAAACAATTATGCTTATTGGAAAGTAAGGATGAAAATATTCCTGAAATCCATTGATGAGAGAGTTTGGAATTCCGTTGAGTATGGATGGGAGAAGCCCACTACTCCTGTGAGTGAGTGGCAAACTTCTCAAAAGGAGGCAGTCGCTTTCAATAGCAAAGCTATGAATGCTATTTTCAATGTTGTTTCCATGGAGGAATTTAAGAGAATCTCTAATGTTGAGGTTGCTCATACTACCTGAAAAATCCTCCAGACTGTGCATGAAGGCACAAAGGCAGTTAAAATAAATAAATTACAGCAATTAACCTCTAGATTTGAAAGCATTAGAATGAATGATGATAAATCTTTTGATGAGTTCTATGCTAAACTGAATGATGTTGTTAATTCTGCATATAATTTGGGTGAAATCTATGATCAACCTAAAATTGTTAGGAAGATTCTTAGATCCTTGACTGAGGACTTTAGACCCAAAGTGACTGCCATCACTGAGAGCAAGGATGTGGACTCTATCCCTGTTGATGAACTTGTAGGATCTCTTCAGTCCTATGAGTTGGACCTACCCAAGACAAACAAATCCAAATCAATGGCTCTTAAGTCTGTTGATGATGTTGAGGATGGTGGATTTGATGATGAACTCTCTGCTACAGAGATCGCCTATCTTGCCAAGAACTTTAGAAACTTTCTTAGGAATAATAACAGAAGGGCAAGAGGCAAGAATACTGTTGAACTTAAAAATTTTAGGAAGAATGATCTCACTAAGGTTAATAACACTGAAAAACCTAAAGAGAAAGTAGGTCAACCTTCTAATAATTCTTTGGGACAACAATGTTATGGATGTCAAGGGTATGGTCATTTGAAATCTGAATGTCCTACATATTTGAGGTCTAAGGGTAAAGTTATGGCTGTAACCCTTAGTGATGATGAAGTTTCTGACAATGAATCCGCCAGTGATGAGGATGGAAACTTCATTGCTTTCACAGTTACTGTAGTTAATGAAAGCGTGTCTGTTGAAGAGAACCCTTCTGATGAGGAACTCTCTGAGGATGCAGATTTACAGGAAGCCTATAATAAACTTTGCAAAGTTGCTGCGAAGGATGCCATGAATGTTGATTTAGGTTTGAAGAAAATTGCATCTTTGGAACTTGAAAAGAAAAATTTACTTGTGAAATTGTTTGATGCAAATGAGCTTTTGAATAACATGAAAACTGAGAACATGCTGTTACTTGATAAAGTTAAATGTTTGGAACTTAAATTATCTGTTGCTAGAGAACAAACTAATAGGTCTGCAAGCTCCAAACTTGATCACATGCTAAGTGTTCAAAAGTTTCCCTCTGACAAAACTGGCTTAGGATTTGAGGAATGTATGTCTGTGCTTGAATATTCTTCCACTAAATTTGTTCCCTCTTCTGAACCTCCTAAGAATGAGATTGTCAAACCCTTGGTGAGTAAACTTGTCAAATCTGTAGATGTTGCTCCACCTAGGAAGATTAGGGTTGATCTTCAAGCTTCTCATTCTAGAGCTTCTACTTCTTCTAAGGGCAAGTTGCATGATAAGCCTGCATGGGTTTGTCATTTTTGTGGAAAGTCTGGACACATTCGTCCAAATTGTTTTAAGTTGCAAGTTGCAAAGCGAGCAAGTAAACCTAAAGTACCTGTGCCCCAAGCACATAATCCCATGGTACTTATTGGTGAATTGGTAAAGGCGTTAAACCTTTATTCCAATCCTAGAGTTGCTCAGAATTCTAATGTGAATCATAACTCCACTGCAAGAGTTGCATCTAAAAAGTTTTGGATGCAAAAGGCTCGATCTAATTGAGTCTGTCTGACATGGTCCTTGTGCTTCATTGCTCTACCTTTTGTGACCTTTGTTTCTAGGATTTGTATTGCATAACATTCATGCATTTCATTCTAGGATGTGTGTTTTTAAAAAAAAAAAAAAATTTGCAAATTGTGTTTTTGCTATTTTTCCTTGAATTTGAAAACAAGGTTGGTCAATCAAATTTTGCATAACATGTTTGTGTACCTTGTTTAGCTTTGATGCACTTATTTCTATTGCACTTTACTAGCTAAAGTTTTGTTGTGCATGTTGTGTGAGAAGATGCTATATTTGTTGATCACATGATCTTGATCTTGAAGTCTTATGTCTTTGATTGTCGAACTTGGTCTTATTGAGAAAGGCATAAATAACCATCTCACCACTGTTTATTAGCCAATCATGAACACCTTAGTGCATATCGTGAAATTTTGTGCTTGAGAAAGTGTAGCACATGCACAAAAAGACCATAAGGTGTAGCCTCTATTAAAATTGGTGTGTACATTATTGGGCTATAATAATTTCACAATTCATAAAATTGGTGTGTACATTATCCCGGATTTTATTAAGTTTCTAATCAATTAAATTGAATAATGAGGCAAATCAAGAAACTTAAATGATTGCAAGCTTTTATTCTAGGAGATGAGAGAGTTATATTATGTAACTCTTTAAGTAATAGTCTCTTTCAAATTCATGTGATGGATTTTGTAGAAATTGTGATTAATCAATATGTGCATATCACCTCACATGTTTCTCAAGCTTATGCTAGTTGCACATACTACACAAGTTATTCTTTGCTAAATTGTGTACATGTTATTGTGTGTGTTTTTGGTCTGACCAACCTAGTTTGAATATTTCGGGAAATTGATGCAAAACATGTTTGCTTGTCTGATTGGTTGAGAGATATTATGGGAAAATCTTACTTTGAGAGATCTGGGTTAAAAAACATGGGTTTTTGGAAAACATCTCATCTCATACTTATGCATTCTTTTCATAAAATTTAATGCTTTGAGAAGTTCTTGAGCTAATTTGTTTCAAATTTCAAAAATTCAATTTTTCCAGATTTTCGATCGATCGAGTCTGTTTTTCGATCGATTGAAAATGTTTTTAAAATCGCACTAAAGTCTCTATGTGTATCGATCGGTTCTCGATTGATACTGGATCAATCGAAGGATTTTCGACTGATCGAATCTATTTTTCGATCGATTGAAAATTGGGCTGAGTGCTTTTTAAAAGGTTTTTTTTTTTATGTGACTATTCACTTTTCAAATCTTTTCAAAACACTTTTTCTCCCTACCAACCGGTCAAGCCTATCTTTGGAGATTTTTGTCGTTTTCCTCCGATCTTTTTGCATCATCTCTCTCTCCCAAGACCAGTAAGATATTTTTGCCCTCTCTTTTGATTTTATTTTCATGTTTCATGCATTATTTTCATGCATTTTAGGCTATTTTCGGCATTTTTGGTTTTGGTATTTTTAGGAGTGATTCTGGTTCTTTTTCTTTCAAATGAATCATGGGTTTTTGTGGGGACACCTTATCCAAGCACTACATATGTTTTAATTTGTTTGATTTAGTGCTTTGTGGAATTTTTAAATTTCTAGGGCTTGAAATTGGGGATTTTGGGGTTTTTGTTCAATTTGATTGAAATTGATGAAATTGACTTGTTAGATTGATTAATTTGGTCATTATATTGAGTTGTATGACTGCTGTGTTGATCAATTTATCAATTAATCGTGGTTTGAAAAATTGGGTTTTTCAAAATTTTTTTAATTTAAAACTCCTGCTCAAGTCAATTTTGTTAATTTGGATTATATTTGAACATGTAACTGCATTAGTTCATGCATCATTTGCATAATTAGTTCATGCATCATATAGATTGTGTTTTTCTATATTTTATGCTGTGCTAACTTGCAGTCTGCCCTTAGTTTTTATTTTTGCTCCTCTTTTTTTTTCTGTGTCTCTCGTTATTCCTTAGCACCATGCCTAGGAAATCTAGAGCCTATAGGACTTCTGACCCTTCACCTTCATTCGATAGTGAGCGGTTCCATAGTGAGAAGAACCAAGAGACCTATGAGACCCTGAACCTTAGGCGTCATATCTGGGCTGAGCGTAGGGTCATACTAGATGAAGTAGATTCTAAGGTGAGACGTAACTTTGAGTGTCAGGGTTGGTTGTCTTTGCTCGATTTTGAGCATTCTCCTCCTGCCACCTTGATTAGAGAGTTCTATTCGAACCTCTCTATCCACATCTATGATACCGACACCTTAGTTAAGGTTTGGTTATGAGGTGTAGAATATCGCATTACCCCGTCAGTAGTGTCTGATGCTCTTGGGGTGCCCATTGTTGACCATCCCGTTTTTCATCATGAGGAGTCTCCACCTCTTGATGACATGTTGTCATACATCACTGGATCTTCTATCCAGTGGGGTTTCGATCCTCGGATCACTTCTGCTGAGCTTTCCAAGCTTCATTATCTTTTCTTTAGGATTGCTTGTCATTCCTTGTGGCCTATTTCTCATGTCCACACCATTCCACTTGAGTGATGTGTGTTTTTGTACGCACTTGTTACTGATGCTCCTACCAGTTTTCCTCATTTATTCCTTCGTTCTTTGAACGAGGTTCATCGGTCTAGCTCTACGGCTCATGCGCTATTCTTTCCTGTTTTTATTCATAGGATTCTCCTTTATCTTGGTTTAGGTGATTTTCCTGCTTCTGAGCCTGTACATGTCATAGCTCCTATAGGTGCTACCTTTTTGAGGCAAAGGGCTGCTCAACTTCGAGCTAGCTCTAAGCGTCCTAGGGTAGAGCCTTCCGGTGTCACTCCACCCCCTTCTTCTTCTACAGATACTCCTGCAGCTGGGACGTCTTCTGATCCTGCTGTTGCTGCTGCTGCTGATGTTCCTCCACCTTTTGATGATGTTTCTGACCTTCGTCGAACTCTTGATACTGTCGTGACCGTTTAGGCGGCTCATGGTCAGCTTCTGGTGGACATCCTTGATGAGCTACGTGCGTTGCGAGCTGATTTGGCGAGTTCTCGTCATTCTCCTCCACCTCCTTTTGATGATGAGTGAGTGCCCTTTGGCAATTCGTCACAAAAAGGGGGAGTGCATATTGAGTAGTTCATACGTATCTAGGAGATTTTTGTGGAGATTTTCATTTTAGGGAGAGTTTTTGTACTTAGTAGTGATACTGCGGAGCTTATGGTGTTATTAGATTGTATCTAGGTGCTTCACTATGTATTTACATTTTTGGCTCTTGTTAGGAGATATTTTTGTTGAGATACATTTTGATGTATATGTTTCTTGTTTCACTATGTTACTCTGCTTATTGATTTATATTTATGATGTTATTCATGATATATGTCTTTATTTTGTGTCATGTGAAATCAAGAAGTTTTTTTTTTATATTCCTTGTATTTTCCACACATGCGTTTATGTGTTTGTTAAGTGTTACAGGAATATACAGGTTGATTCAGTCGTGCTGCTATCTACTTTGCAACTGTTAGATAGTAGTTAGGTTGAATTGTTTAAGTGGCTTTTTATTTTGTAATGAGCTGTTTCAATTTGTAAACTTTGAGCTTTTTGTTGAGTCTGTGTTTTGTCACGGATTGCCAAAGGGGGAGTTTGTTAGGTTCTAAGAATTAGGAACTAATGTATTAGAACTTCAATTTGTAATATTGGCAAACCATGATCAAAACATTCTTTAAGTTGTTTATTAGACTTGCTCAAAGTATGGCTCTTAATGTAAAGTTGGAATCGAGTTTTATGCAGAATTCACTGTGCACTTTCTGCCTGACTTGATCGATCGAAAAATAGACTCCATCGATCGAAAGTCGTGCAGATTGTTTTTCTGCAGAATTTTCCAACTCAGCCCTAGTCCATTTAATGTATATGGTTTTATGTTTTGCCCTAAGTATATAAGGGAAAACCCTAGCCACGTTTTTAGAGTTCTGTTTTGCTGTGTTTGTGAATCTCATTGTGAGATCTAGAGGTGTTTACCTTCACATATACTTAGGGTTTACAAACTCAAGACTCATGTCAAGAGCTTGGTAAATCATACAGTTGCAGAATCAAAGATCTTCAAGAAATACAAGCAAGTGCGCTTGTGAATTGCTGAAGAATTCAAGAAAGAAGGAGTCTGTGGATCTCGGAGCTATCATGGGGTCGTGGTAGTAAGTTTCCTACACTTGGGTAGCAATAGGATGTTAGTGGTCTAAGTCTTATTGTGTAAACTTCGATTCTTTCATAGTGAATTCGGTTTACCTTGAGGATAGCTAGGTTAAATCCTCCCCAGGTTTTTTACCGGTTTGGTTTTCCTGGGTCATCAGATCTTTGTGTTCTTTATTATCCGCTGCTTTATTGTTTTTCAATATACTTGTGTTAACCTAGTTCTGTTTAAATTACCTAAGTTAATCACTTGGCTAATTCTCTAGGTTAATCTGTTGGGTTTAAGGGGTCTAAACGATCTGACAACATGTACTATACAAGTTTCAGAATTTAAGAACAAGAAAGCGTACCTTGCTGTGGTGAAATTCAAAACAAAATATTAGAAGCACTTGGGAATACATTTAATCTTCACTCTAATTCCACTTAATGCCCAAGAAGTGTAGTTTCTCAATCAGTTTCCAAGACATATGATTGGAGACCGATCCCACTTCAAGGTTTTCAAGTCTAAGAAATGTGGCAATGTCACTTTTGGTGATGGAAGCAAGTCACAGATTAAAGGGAAGGGAATTATTCTCTACCTGGACTACTAGACATTGAAAATGTTCTATATGTAAAAGGTCTGAGGGTGAACCTGTTGAGTATAAGTCAGATATATGATCAAAACTTCATGGTGTTATTTTCCAAAGGAAAGTGCCTTGTCATGGATGAGTCTAGAAATAAACTCATAAATAGTGTTCGCACTCTAGACAACTGTTATGGATTGGTTCCTGATGCTGATATTGTATGCAATAACATTCGCTTGCCAAATGAGGATCTATGGCATCAACGAATGGGACATGCTAGTTACAAACATCTCTCCATTGTATCTAAGCATGAATTAGTTCTAGGGATACCAAAGCTTAGTAGGATAAGCAATGTGATGTGTGGACCATGTCAGCTTAGGAAACAAACAAAAGCTAAACATCTGGGCACTCAAACATCAGCCACATCTAGACCATTGGAGCTTCTACGTTGGGATCTTATGGGTCCAACTAGAACCAAGTCTCTTGATGGTAAGAGATACATCATGGTTGTGGTAGACTACTTCACTAGGTACACTTGGGTCATTCTCCTACGATCCAAGTTCGATGCTCCTGAGCACATTGAAGCGTTGTGCACAAGACTGCAAAACAAAAAGAGCCTGAAAATTGATCGAATTCAAAGTGACCATGGTAAAGAATTCGAGAACTCATATATGGAGTCCTTTTGTACAAGATCAGGTATATCTTAAGAATTCTCTGCTCCTATTACTCCTCAGCAGAATGGTGTGGTAAAAAGAAAGAACAGGGTTATTCAGGAGATGGCCATAGCGATGCTACATAATAAGGATGTGGCTAGAAACTTGCGGGGAAAAGTAACACTGCGTGTCATACGGTTAATAGGGTGTATTTCAGACCCGGTACCAAGAAGACTCCATATAAGTTACGGAAAGGAAGGAAGCTGAATGTGAAGTATTTTAGAATCTTTGGAAGCACTTGCTTCATTCTCAAGGATAGAGAGAATGTAGGAAAGTTTGACTCCCGAAGTGATTAAGGAATATTTTTGGGTTACTCCTCTATAAGTAAGGCTTATCGGGTATACAACAAAAGAACTATGAAAATAATAGAGATAGTGAATGTAGTTATTGATGAATCTTCAGATTCAGATTCTAAGAAAGCTATTGAGGAATTACCCAAAGAAATTCTTCCTTCTGAGTCTAAGGAAGTTCAAGAAATTGTTGAACATAAACTTGCATCTCCAAGTACTCTAGACACTCCTAGTGTTGTGGAAGATTCCGCAAATATACCCACTTCACCAAATTCTGAATCCCATGAAGAGAAAGGACCTTCCTCCAGGGTTAAGCTAAACCATCCTCCAGAAGTTATTGTGGGAAACATGAATGAACTCACATTAAGGAAACATACGGTTGATAAATGTGTTGCTAACTTTGTGTCTTATTTTTGTTATCTGTCATAGGTTGAACCCATTAGAGTTGAGGAAGCTCTTCAGAATGAAAGTTGGGTCGAAGCAATGCATGATGAACTGCTTCAGTTTCAAAGGAACAATATTTGGACTTTAGTACCTAGATTGGAAGGTGAGCACATCATCGGCACAAAGTGGATATTCCGCAATAAGACTGATGAGAAGGGTAATGTAATCCGCAACAAGGCTCGACTTGTAGCTCAAGGATACTCACAAATGGAAGGAGTAGATTATGATGAAACATTTTCCCCAGTTGCCCGTATGGAGTCCATCAGAATTCTCCTTGCCTTAGCTTGCCACTTAAAGTTCAAGCTTTACCAAATGGATGTAAAGACAGCTTCCGTAAATGGGCTACCTAAAGAAGATATCTATGTGGCTCAACCAAAAGGATTCATTGATCCACACTTTTCAGATCATGTGTTGTACCTCAAGAAAGCACTTTATGGATTGAAGCAAGCACCTAGAGCTTGATATGATCGGCTTACACAATACTTTGTGTCACATGGGTTCACAAGAGGAAAGGCTGATCAAACTCTCTTCATCAAAAGGGAAGATGGCGAGCTAATAATTGCTCAAGTCTATGTTGATGACATCGTATTTGGATCAACTAAGGATGAACTTGCTCATGGCTTCTCAAAACTCACGCAGGCCAAGTTCGAGATGAGCATGATTGGAGAACTAACTCACTTCCTTGGATTGCAGATTCGTCAACAAGATTCAGGTCTTCTAGTTCTTTCAGAACCCCTATGAGCCCAAATGTTAAACTCATTGTTAACTTGTTAGGTAAAAGTGTAGACTCATCTCTATATAGAAGCATGATAGGTAGTTTTCTTTACCTTACTGCCAGTAGACCTGACATTAGTTACATTGTTGGGGTGTGTGCTAGATATCAGGCTAATCCTAAAGAGTCTCATATGACTGCTTTAAAAAGAATCATAAAGTATGTCAAAACCACTGCTAAGTTTGGTGTGTGGTACAGTAAGGATACTAATGATGTCTTAGCTGGGTACTCTGATGCTGATTGGGCTGGGAATGCTGATGATAGAAAGAGCACATCGGGGGGTTGTTTTTATGTGAGTAACAATCTTGTCTCCTGGATGAGCAAAAAGCAGAACTCCATCTCGTTATCCACTGCAAAAGCTGAGTATATTGTTGTCGGTAGCTGTTGCACCCAACTTTTATGGATGTAAAAACTCCTCCATGAATATGGTATTTGTCAAGAGCATCTCACCATCTATTATGACAATACTAGTGCCATTAACATCTCTAAGAATCCGGTCCAGCATTCTTGAACCAAACACATAGAGATTTGACATCATTTCATTAGGAACCTTGTCGAAGGTAGCACACTTACTCTTGAGTTTATTCACACTAATGATCAGAAGGCTGACTTGTTCACCAAACCTCTTGATAACAAACGCTTTGAATTCTTTTGTCAAATTATATGGGTAGGATCTAACCCACCCATATAACTCATTATTAGATCTATATATACTAGCCTCATCACACACGCTTCGCGCATGCTATAAGACTTAAAAAAAGAAAAACCTATTTTTTATTTTTATTTTTTATATATCATTTTTATTTTGAGAATCCAATTTATAAGTAAATAAAGTAATTTGAATATCAACAGAAGAGTGGCTCCATATTTTAGTGGGAGTTAAGTTGTATTTTTACCTATTTATCTTTTAGTTTTGTCTCTACTCAAACATAGAGGTGTAAGGGCAATTTTTGAGCAAAAAAAAAAAAAAAAATGAGGATCCTAAGTAGGAAAAACCCTTTAAATAGTATTATAAATACTTAGTTACTTACAAATACCCGTCCAATCCATTAGAATTTGGGTAGGATCCAACCCACCCATATAACTCATTATTAGATAAATATATCAGCCTCATCACAAGTGCTTCGCGCGTACAAAAAGGTTTTTTTTTTTTTTTTTAAAACCCAGTTTTTTTTTTTTTAATATCATTTTTATTTTGAGAATCTAATTTATAAGTGGATAAAGTAATTTGAATATCAAGAGGAGAATGGCCCCATTTTTTAATGGGAGTTAGAGTTGTATTTTTACCTAATTGTCCTTTAATTTTGTCTCTACTTAAACATAGGGATGTAAGGACATTTTTGAACCAAAAAAATGAGGATCTCAAACAGGAGAAGTCCCTTAAATAGTATTATAGATACTTAGTTAAGTTTACCAAAATATATTCACTAAAAATGAATTATTACCAAAACAACCACTTATTTTTTACCCTTTTTTAAGAAAAATATATATACATTTCCAAAAAATTATGAAAAACAAAAGAAAAACTACCAAAATACCAACTATTTTTCACCCATTGTTTGTGTAAGGGCACAAACAGACCTACGGTCCAAGAACAACCAAACAGTGGTCCAATGAGCCCACCACAATGAATTTGTTAAAGAATGGGTAGGATATTGACTACTTAATGAGCTAAAGTTAATCACAATGAGAAGAAATGCCAAGTAAAAGACTAGGAACACTCAATTGTGAAGGAAAAGGGATCCTCGGTCCAACACAAGGAAGATCTTTTATATGTATGGTTTTGCTTTCTCTCTTTCACAAATCTCTCTTTTTTTTTCGGATCCCCAGTCATAAGGACCTTCATTTTCCTTTTATATTTACATCAAGATTATCTTCATCCTACACTTGGAGGGTTGAGATTGCATTTTTAGGACTTCTTTCCCATCCAGAACATACTGGTAAGCTTCTGCCTTGCAATCTGAGTTGTTCCACTACTGTTCATGGTCATTTTCTCATTAATGCGACTAAAGGAGTAGTTGTCTTGCATTTAATGCATAGGGGATAGCTTCCACTCCCTTCTACCTTCACCCTCCTCGTAACCCGTGCCAAGTCTACTTTCTTCCGTTTATGATATTTTAACTTTAAGTGCCTTCTATGGTTACTGCTCGTCCCCCAGATCAACGAGTGCTCGTCTCGTGGCTATCCAGTGCTTATCCCTGAGGTCCGAGGGGCATCCTCGGATATCATCTTAGTAATCCACTTAGATGAGATTAGGGGTCCTTGTCCACACAGTTTGGTTTTTGAGAAAACTGAGATAAACAAAAGAAAAATGACCTAAAATATCCACTATTTTTTTTTTCTAAGAAAACTGATATATCCAATGTTTGATTATGAGAAAACTAAGAAAACAAAAGGAAAATTCAACCACTGTTTGGTTTTTGAAAAAATTGAGAAAAAATAAAAGGAAAATTCACTTTTTGGCTCTTGATCTTACAGACGATTCCAATTTAAAAGTGAAAATCACTCAAATAAGCAAAATAAATTTAGAGTAGACTTTATATTGACATTTTTCTTAGATCTAACTAAGTTTCATAATTTTCTCACTGTTTCCTAACTTTTCCCTAAACCCAAACAAGTCAATTAATAATAAAAAAAAATTCAAAACCTCTTGAAAAGATTGAGAAGGCTTCGACCATGTTGAGTGATCTATGCTCTTCTTCTAGAGAACCTTCTATTTTTTAACTTCACCTAATTTTTCTCTTTCTTCCCAACTGAATCGAAAGGTAATCAAAATGTTTTTGAGAAATTGAGATATGGAACCCAAGGGCTTGGAGATTATGAAAGTCGCTCTTGGTCAGAATAATGAGAGAGAGAGAGAGAGAGAGAGAGAGAGAGAGAGAGAGAGAGAGAGAGAGAGAGAGAGAGAATTTATGCTTGGTAGCTAAGAATCCCCAAGAAAATCAAAGAGAAAGAAGAGCATTTGTGTCTGACGGCTAGGTTTGTGGCTATGGGTTAAGTTAGGATTTTATCTTTTCTTTTATTTTAATGTATTAAACTTTAAATTTTACATGGGTTAGTGGGTACCCAATGGATTTAATTATTAAGACCCATTTAATTATTTAACCTAATGGATCTTTACCCATTTAACTCAAATGTTTAATTGGGTTGAGTCAAGACTTATCCAAATTAGGTGGATAATGGGTGAATTAATGGATTTGGGTAAATTTGCCACCACTAGTTGTAATGTAGTTCAACTCCAAAGGAATTTATGACTCAAGAAGAACATCTCTACAATGATCAAAACAAAGGAACAAATGCTTGAGAGGCATGCCATGACTTGTTAGCAACTAAAGATGAAGAGCTCGAGCCAGGTAATTTTTTTTTTTTTGAAAAACCATCAATTAGAATGATTATCTGGTGTACTTCTAGGGAGAAGCCCAAATAGTGGAATTTTGCCTTGTCCAAAGCAAAATTTGCTTACAACACAATTAGCAGAGGCATTGACAGAATATTGGGTTATAGATTGACCCTAGTTAATTAATTCAATTACTTAAGTTAATTAATTATGTCAAATTACATGAAAAATCGTGGAGGCACGAACAAATCACCAAATAATCTAGAGTGCAGCAAAAGTAAATTAATATGGTGATTTGTTGACTAATGAGAAAAACCTCTCATAAGGCAAAAAGTCCACCGAGTGATTTTTAAGCCACAACTCCCAAAAATCACTAATCAAAATCAAGAGATTACAAGTACAAGGAATTTCACCCTAAACCTGGCCTATCCCAAAGTACTAACTTACAATTGAATTCTTACGCCAATTCCCGATTGGTCTTGATTTTGTAGAGACTTATCATCTTTGCACGGATCCTAGTATGTGACTAACTTCTAGTAACTTGAATCTTGTTATTGGATGCAAAGTTCTTCAATACACTTGTAGAGAAGGAAACACTTGGTCATAAAACCCTAAGGCGCATAAGAACGTAGTAACTTCATAATAGTGTATATATAAATATATATATATATATTTTTGGTGGACTTTTTTTTGTGGATTTTTTTTTTTTTTTTTGGTATCTTTACTTTAGGTTGATGAATGTTTCTGTTCTATGTGTTGGGAAAACATATGGAAAATATAGTTTTGTATTTGTTACATAAAAACGTAGCAGAATATAAGCAGATCAACTTCATTCATGTAAGATAACATGCAACATATAAATTTTAGGAAAGAACAAGAAGGTGTACCTTGGTGCAATGAAATTCAAAACAAATGAAGAATGAACTTGGGAAGACTTTCAATCTTCACTCCAATTCCACAATATGCCCAAGATGTGTGGTCTTTCAATCAGATGACAAACTTGTTCAAGAGAATAACTAAGTGTCTTAAGAAAGCTCTGAATATTTCTCATTTGTAATCATACGCATATTTTTTTGCACTTAGCAGTTACTTTATTTAATAACTTTTATTAAATAAATAACTGATTATTTAATTAGGCCAGTCCAATTGGTCTTTAATGTGTGGCTTGGAGTGGGACCAAAAGGGACAAATAAAACCCTAGCTCAAATGTGATTTGGGCTTTGGACTTATCTGTTAACTCTTAACAAGCTCAAAGTTACCATTGATTATATTTAATACAACTATATAAATATAATTGCACTTTAGGCCTTATTAATAAATTATATCCCAAGACATTATTAAACATTTAACCCCTTCATGAAAATATTCGTAGTAATACAAAGTCATAATATATAACTGTTATTTTGAAGATTACTACATCTTGATTCTTGAGTACCTGGTTTACTCCTTTAAGTTATTAATTTGTATTTTATGAAATCTACTTTCATAAAACATAAACTTTTGTAACTCTATACTATAGTGGTTAGGCCTAACACTCTAAATAACCAAACCCATTAAACTTATCTAAAGGGAATATTTTATATCTCTATAAAGAGATTATGAATTCCATCTTGAGAATATGTGTTCCTTCAACATTACGTGTGGTTTCCCAACATATTAAGGTTTTGACCATTTGTCTAGATCTCACTCTTGATATATTAAAGTAACCTACATTTCATAGTCGGGTTCACTATTCCCTCAGAATTGAGACTTTATATAAATGAAAGTCGTGAGATTTATTATTCATTTGATAGTCGTTAATAGAATAATAAATTTCACAGAGGTCCAATTCAATATGTCTTATACACTTAAAACATATTAACATATCAACTAGGAGTCTTCACTTCCATGATCAAGACCAATCATCTTAATTGACATGTTATAGTCTTCGCAGATGAATGTCCAATTTCATCAACGACTATAAACTAAGATTTTGAGTTCACAAAGAACTTGTGATTTATATCTTCTGTGACTAAATCACATAAATCATATACTATGCATCTCAAGGTTTTGACCGTTTTTCTAGATCTAACTCTTGATATATTAAATTAACCTACATTTCATGGTCGGGTTCATTATTCCCTTAAGATTGAGAGTTTATGTAAATAAAAGTCGTGAGATTTATTATTCATTTGACAATCGTTAATAGAATAATATATCTCACAGTGATCCAGTTCAATATGTTTTATACACTTAAAACATATTAACATATCAACTAGAAGTCTTCACTTCCATGTGAAGACAAATCATCTTAATTGACATGTTATAGACTTCGCAGATGAAATGCCCAATTTCATCACTAATTACAAACTAAGATTTTGAGTTTACAAAAAACTTGTGATTTATATCTTCTGTGACTAAATCACATAAATCACATACTATGCATCTCAAGTACTATATGATAATGTCCAAATATTCATGCCACCATTATTTTAGATAATAATAAAACAAGTTTATTATATATAACATAATATCATACATAATGTCATACATAGCATACAATAGGATTATAGCATACAATAGGATTTTAGGGCACTAATCCTAACACTATAGAGCTCTACTTTAAGTTGATGCAAATCTTTACAAAAAATAAATAGGATTAAATTGTATTTCACACTCCAAACATTTTGGTTTTGTGTTTTTAAGTTGTTATATATTTTTTTTCTTCCTTTGTTGTTAAATGCTATCATATTGCATTATAAATACAGTATATAAGAATATAATATTATTAAATTACATAGCACGGCTTGGATAATTTGGTGTGAGTATAACTTTTATTTTGACTATTCTTCTTGTCATCTTATTTTCTTTAAATTTATTTAGTTCAGGTTTTTCCTAAAAAAGGCAAGTATTTTCTTGATTATTTATTCTTTCTTGCAACTTTACTTTAGGTTGATGAATCATTGTATTTTTTTATAACAATATTTTGGATTAATATGATTTTGTTGAGTGTTTTTTAGTTCTCCATCTCAAGCCTTCTCTCTCCCTCTTATAGCTTTTATTTGATTTTTGTTTGATATTATATCAAAATACAATCTTGCTATGTATTTGAATATGTCTGTCAACTATTTGAGTTATATTAGGTGTAATAGTGTGATGAGTTTTAATTATCATTATAATCTCCCTTAAGAAATGAAAATTTTGAATAATATATTTGAAACTTAAAGAGTTTAGTTGTTAAAAAAATGAAAATATAACGAACCACAATATTTAGAAAAATATTGACCACCTCTAAAAGAAATAATCTCAATTAAAATGATATACATGTAAAGATGGATAGATTAAAATCCCTTTTGCTTCTAACAGTCATTTCTCATTGTATTGTGTCTGTTATGAATGATTCCTCCAATGAAATCACCAGACAAGCATCAGGTCAGGGTTCTTCTTAGTCTATTGACAGGATTGGGCATGAAGAGGGTTCTACTGAATCTATTGACAGTGAGGACGATGATATGAAGTCCTTTTACACTTCCTTGGGAGCCAATTTTCAGTCTGCATCCAACAGTGTCATTACAAATGTCCAGTCCAAGAAAACCAGGCCAGGTCAATTCAACATAGACAAGGCTTTGGACATGGTAAAAAATGTAATAGCAACCGACTTCTCTTCTGCATGTCATCCTGGTTGTTCCATTTCTTTGAATTCAGCATTAGAATTGTTGTGTTACATGGATGAAAATGATGGCATCTCGGTTAAAATGAAAGACCTAGTGCTTCAAATCTCAAAGGACTTCACAGTTCTGAAAATCCGTTTCTACCAAGCCAGTAACACCATCCAAAGGTGCACCAATCTGATCAAGCCTATGGCTGAGAATAAACAAAAGTTCTTGAAACTCGATTCAGTTGAGGCAACAATTCAAAGGAGTATTATTGAGGCTGAAACATAGATCAATGAGCACATGCACGACAAAGTTGGAAGGAGTATCTCTGGAGCTGAAGGACAGATAAATGAGCTAAAACAAAAAATAGATTCTTTGATAAAACAAAAGGAAAAAGCAAAGCAAGAAAAGAGAACAATCTATTCTGATGGAAAGAAGCTGAAGGAAAAGTGGGATGCGGCAGCTAATGCAGAGGAGGAGAAGAAGGAAGCTGAGAGGATCAAGAGGGAGATTGAAGAAAAGTGGTCGGACTACAACAAACAGTTTGAGAACTTGACATGCAATGGAGGTTAGAATTTTCTGTTTTAGTAATTACTATTTCATCAACTCAAAAATTCTTGTATGCGAATCATGAACTCTTCTGACTATTCATATGAACTTCTACTAGTTTCTTTAAATGTGAACCTGCAGCTTCAGTGAAAATCAATGTACAAGTAAAAAAACAAAGAGGATGTCAGAGGGTTTTTCTTTTTTGATATTAACAAGAATGCCCCATTAATAGATTAGTGACAACTTTCATTTGTTGCAGGAATCAACATGAATAATATAGGCCAGGCTGAAGAACAACCAAATTAATTCACTTCGATTAATGCTAAAGCCAAAAGGGTAAATTTACAATAATCTGTTTTACCGACATCAGACCAAGTTGGATATACAATTTTGTGCTTATGTATGTATGTGAGAGAGAGAGAGAGAGAGAAAGAGAGAGAGAGAGAGATTCATGTTGAAAGGGAGGTCGCTTCAAAATGTTTGCAGGAAAAAATTCAAAAGTGAAGATGCTGGAGCCAACATAATTATCTGCTAGGAGCATATCATAGTGCAGGCCCAGCATAACATAGAGTTCTGAATGAAGTTATACACATCAAACATTAAGCTATTCATGATGAAAAAATTAAGCAACTGCAACTCTGAAGGAATTATAAAGGATTATATGCTGATATTGTTCAAGTTGTTATGCAGGACGTCAGATACTGGTCATTCTTGTGTATATAGGAATTCTATCCAAAATAGGATTCTGTATAGCCATTGCAGAATTCCTGCAGTTTTTTATTCGAGTTAGCTGCTGCTTTTTTATCTTCTTGTTCGACAGCTGGCTGAATGTAGTTAGTTACTTAGTTTGGGTTTGTTTTGATGACAGTAAAATTTGCAGCTGGTTTGTAATGTTGTTTTTTGTTGAATAAAATCTAGCTCATCCAAAATAAATAAATAAAGAAGATTGCATTGCTGGTTTGAAATTGTCTGTATTAAATATTATATTTAGTGTTTTAATACATATTTTGGGTGAGGTGTATGTAATTGGTCACCTATTTATCTTTCTTTTTTTTACCTAATCTATATATATATATATATATATATATATCTAAAAGTTGTAGCGTAACATTTATTATTACTATATTTCTGTTAAACTATATTAGAATCTATGTCTTTATTTTTTTTTTTTTCCATCCTTTTTTATAATATATATATATATATATATGCAACAAATTTTTCACTCTAACATTGTGCCACATTATGGACTTATTTTCAACCTTTTTTTTTTCCCCTCTTTTTGAACTTTTCTTCTCCCTATTCTAAAAAAAAAAAAACCCTCATCTTCTCTCTATTAGTCCACATCTACTGTTAGAGCATTCACAGCTAGCATGGTATATGTCATATCTTGCCAAAACTTACCATTTTAGCACAAAAAAACGTCAACAACTAGTCGCAGCTTGCATGGTAAAGCTAAAAAAATTTGCAATACTGTTACAATACCATCACAAATTTGCAATAGTAATGTAGCAACATTCTAAATCCAAAAATTATTATTTTATTCTACCTAAAGAAATATGCTTCCTCTCTCCACTGTCTCATTTTCTCTCTCTCTTCAAAATATATTATTTTATTATGTAGATATATTATTTTATTGTATAGATATATTATTTTAATGTGTAGTATAGTAAAATAAAAGTTGGGATGTTGAGTGTATTGTAAAATGGTTTTGTATAATTGATAAAGTAGCTTTTTGAGATAGTAAAATAGAATAGGATGGAAATATCGTATGGGGATGCTCTTACACTTCCTTCAACCTTTCCCCTCCCTCGTTGCCTCTTGATCTCCCTATTACTCTTTACTTTACCATTAAACTTCTTTCCTCCTTTCCTTTTTCTTTTATTTTGATTTTTCTTCTCCCCATCTTATTTTGTATAAATTTGATATCATTTGTTCTATTCAATCCATATTTTTTTTTCTCAAAAAAACTGTGAGTACTCTCTCTCTCTCTCTCTCTCTCTCTCTCTCTCTCTCTCTCTTTTGGTGGATTTTTTTCTTTCTTATAACTCTAATATAGGTTGATTTTTCTTTAATATGTGTTTTGGTATTGCGTTTTTAAATTTCTCATCACAAATTAGTCCCTCTAATAGCTTTGGTTGAATTTTGGTTTGGGTTAATACTTAGTTTTTTTTTTTTTTTTGGAAATAGGAATTTGAGTTTATATAAAAATAAAATCTACATGGCTACGAAGTTGAATGTGCCTACCAATTGTTTGAGTCGCAAATTATTATAAAGTCTATCTTTTATTCTTATGGTTTCATTTTAATTTGGTTTAAGATAACATTTTAGTTTTGTGATAAGTTTTGATTATCATGATACTCTCCTTATTCCTAAGAGTTAAGGGATGAGAAATTTGAATAGTAAATTTGAAACTTATAATGTATAGTTATATATTAGGTAAATATAACCAACTAAAACAAAAGTTAGAAGAATATGGTTCACCTTAAAAAATATTAATTAAACACACCAAAAATAATAGACTTATATATTTGTAAAGATTAAAAAAAAATACTTGTAGAAATTTTATAAAATTGAAAAAAAATACTTGAAGTAATGGTTGCTTTTAATATATTACATCTTATTACATAATATTTATATATTCTCATGCATTACATGGGTCTACGAGTAGTTAACTCAAAACCAATTAAAGGGTCTTTAAATTAATTAAGGCAAAACAACATATTCGAACCAAAGATTCTTAGACTCGGAAATTTGGTAATGGGTGGGAAGGTATTAGGCACCTCCTTACACCGCCTATCCAAAAGATAATACCTTAATTTAATTTAATTCAAAAGTTAACATTTTAGGGAAAACAAAATAAATACTTGGCATTTGATTTTAAAAAAAATATTTTGTGCAATATATATATATATATATATCGTGTGAGTATTTTATTTACATATAACATATCATGTGAGTATTATTGTAAAGAGAATATACAATCAAGACATGTGAAATACATATGTAAGTAGCACGTGAAGAATAAATTAAATATGTATAACTAGCATGTGAGTATAATATTTATTACATATCTAACATGTAAATATGTAGATAAAAAATATATAATTATAAAAAAAATTAAAAAAAAAAAAGAAAGAAAGATGAGAGGAAGGGTGTCACCTTTTAGCACTTTATTCTTCAAATTCTCATTCTCGTGCACAAACACAATGAACCAAAACATTAGTTCAAAGGGGAGACGAGGGTATGTTAGCTTGATATGGGTTTATTGGGTCAATGGAAATAAACCATAGACACAAACCTCAAAAAAAATTTGTAGTTTCAAAAGGTTCAAAACAATGCACATAAAAAATGATTTTGGTCATTTTAAAGGTTTCGAGATTATTTTTGTGTTTTTAGATATTTCAGGGGTACTTTGGTCATTTTAGAGGTTTGGGGTTATTTTGGTCATTTTAAAGGTTTCAGTGTATTTTTTTTAATCCTTTTGGAGGTTTCAAGGTATTTTTGGTTGTTTTAGAGGTTTTAGGGGTTTTGGTTATTTTTTAGGTTTTAGGGGTATTTTGGTCGTTTTCGAAGTTTTGACGGTATTTTGGTAATTTTAGAGGTTTCAAAATATGTTTGGTCATTTTAGACGTTTCGAGGGAATTTTGGTCATTTTAGATATTTTTAAGTATTTTGGCTCATTTTAAAGGTTTAAGGGTATTTTGATCATTTTTGAGATTTCGAGTGTATTATGGTCGTTTTAGAGGTTTCTAGGTATTTTGGCTCATTTTAGAGATTTTTGAGGCTTTTTTTTTAATGTCATTTTAGAGATTTCAGGTGTATTTTGATCAATTTTAAAGGTTTTCAGATATTTTAGCTCATTTTAGAGATTTTGGGGGTATTTTGGTCATTTCAGAGTTAATGGGTATTTTTGGTTATTTTAGAGATTTTCAGGTGTATTTTGGTCATTTTAGATGTTTCATAGGTATTTTGTTTGTTTTAAAGGTGTTTGGGTATTTGTGATCATTTTAGAAATTTTGGGAGTATTTTAGTCATTTAGAAGTTTCTAGGTATATTTGATCATTTGAAGTGTATTTTGATTTTTTTTTTTTTTTTTTTTTTGTGGTGCCAAGGGTATTTTGGTCTTTTTAGTGGTTTTGGAGTTTTTAGAGTTGAGTGATATGGGTAAATGATAGTTGAGTCTAATTGGGTACCTAGTCAAAAGCCAATTAATACCTATGTTAATAGGGCTGATACCCATTTAACCCAATTAATATTTAAGTTTGAGTGGCTAAATGGGTTTGAATAGAGTTCGCCATCCCTTTTACTGATTTAGGAACTGTTTCTTAGTTATCCATTATAATTGTTACTTTGCTGCCATTTAATATTAGTTTATTATCCTTTGTAACTAATCTTGCTAATTTTATTTTATTTTTATTTTTTTAGAAAGATAATCTAGCTAATTATGTGTAAGCTTTCCGTCTTGTTTCAGTGTTGCAACTTGCTTTTATTTGTGGTCTTTCTGGATTGAAGTTATATCCCTCGTTTCGTTTCTCCATAAGTGCTTATTTGTACTTTCCAGTATTCATTGTTTTCGCTAAAGCTCAGCTATCTTAGGAAATTTAAACAGGAAATAAAAATTGTGTAAAGTTCATAAATAACCTATTCTAAATTGCGTAAAATTATTGCATACTCCTTGAGTGGGGTCCACCCCTATGTCAGAGGAAGGGAGTATACTCTTGGAGTATATAATAACAACCCCTAAATTACAATTTTCCATTATTATTAGACTTCAAAACTCTCACAAGCTACGATCAAGTTATATATATATATATATATATATATATATATATATATAGGTAAGCCTGATGATTGAAATATGAAAAAACAAGAAATTTTAAATGATTTGATATGGCAACATGAATGGGTAAAACTTTGGGAAAATTGCCTCTAAGATTTTTTGCTATCACACTTACCTCCCCTCCCCTCTAATTTATAACACACTTTCTCCCTTATATTTACACTGACCTCTCTTGGATGGCTGAAAAAAAAATAATAATAAAACTTAAAACAAATCCCTAATTACCTATGGGTTGTGGATGACAACTTAAATAGAGTGTATAATAGTTAATTCAAGATTTTTTTAAGTATTTTTTCGATCATCTAAGGGAAGTCAATATAAATGGTTAGGGATGTGACTGTTTTATTCCAAAACAGAGGAGACATGAGTATAATAACAAAAAACCTTAGTCGAGGTCAATGCAATTTACCCATAAATCTTTATTATGAAATGAAAAATGCCCCAATACAATAAAAAGGCTCAATGTTATCTGCCCTGGATTAGAAGATGCAAATTTTTTAAAGAAAAATGCCACAGAATTTTTCAGCACTACGTCACCTTCCTTTTGAGTGCGATATCTTGACGACTGTAGCTCCAAATCTTGCAATACTAGGACCATTGAAAACTAGACATTCAGAACTTTTCAGGTATATAAAGTTTGAAGAAAACAGAGCTAAAAAAGGCCTCCAAACAGCTGGGCAAAGATCGTACCAGAAATTAGAAAAATACTAAATAAGCCGAAGAGGTGGCAAAAATGTGAGGCTAGCTAGGTGTAACATGTTACACCTGAGCTAGTTGCCCCTTGCCTTGGGTGGATAGCTCAGGTGTAACATGTTACACCTAGCTAGCCCCCCATTTTGCCTCATCCCCTATAAATACACCCTCATTTTTGTGGGAAAAAAAAAAGTTTTGTGAAGAAAATAGGGAGAAAATAGAAAAAGTGAGAAAATTATAGAAAAAAGTCTTAGAAATTCTGAAAAAAGTTTCTCTCTCTAGAAAACCCACCACAAAAAGCCTCTTCCATTTTTTTTTTTTTTTTTTGTAATTTTGTGGGTAAGCTTATAGGGATGGGGTAGTTTTTCCATAACTACACCCATCCCATTTCTTTCTTTCTCTCATGTAACATCATCTTTCCATATATAAAATCTTTTTCTTTATCTTGTCTATTGTTCATATTTGCTTTAAGTTCCCATTTAGTTGTGTAAATATCTCTCTTTATCTTTATGTCCATATTATTATTTGCTTGTTTGTGATATTGTGTTTGTCTCCCTAGATGGGTTTTGGGCCATTTCCTAGACTCTATATGGGAAGTACCCTTAGGGGGAAGAAATCTCATTCCATCTAGGCATCTAGGGATTTATTTTTCTTGCTTTACATTTATGTCATCCATTTTATTTTCAAGCAATTCCCTTTTCCCTTTTACTTTTATGTCATCCCTTTAATTTCTTACTTCATCCCCCTCCCTTTTATTTTATTGCACCTATATGTGTGTGTGTGTGTGTGTGTGTGTGTGTGTGTGTGTACACAAAAATATTTTCTATCCCTTCTCTCTTAAATGGTTTTTAAACCTCAAATAAAGCACAATATGGGTAAATCTCATAAGAATGATTGATGGCTTAGAACTCTTATTTCTTTATGATGAAGAACCCATAAGACTTGAAAGAGATTAAAATCTGTGGCGGGCAGAAAAAGAAAAGATGGAAACTATGTTACCGACATAATAAATTTTTAGAGATGGGATGCAAGGTAAATGTTAAATGTCCCTTTTTATAACAAAAGATGACAATCCTGGAGCTTGACAATTAACGAAATAGATTGAGAATTGACTAAGTGTTTGTCCTCAAGTTTTGTCTGAGGAAGAAGGTACAATGACTGGTTCCGTTCTCTATCCTTTTTTTTTTTCATCTACTAAAATCTCCTTCCCCCCATTGATCCAAGCGCTTCTTGGCTTTATATAACTCAGCAAGATCACATCTGGATCTTACATTTGGAGGGCTACGATTAAACTCTCCTGACAATTGTCTCATCAAGGCATTGCTAGAAGGTTTTTACACCAGAACATGAGCTGTGTGGGACACTGTTCAAGGTCATTTCTCCATTAATGCGGCCACCTAAGTGGTTGTGGTGCATTTAATGTGGAAGGGATGGCTGCCTTGTCCTTCCTTTTTCTTCTCTTCATTATTTTATATCAAGTTACCTTTGTCTCCCTTAGGATTGCATCATGCTCCTTGCACGCCTGATTCTAAACCGTCCATGGTTAATATGGAGTCCTTGGTCTCAGTATTTTTTCTCAACGGCAATATCCTGAACTCCTTTATTAGAAAAATATTTCTTCTCTAAAGAATCCTCATGAAATTCCCCTCCTCGGAAACAACCTTGCCCATTTTATTACTACTTTGGATCCTCGTACCCCCACAATAGCCCCCCAAAACCTTGCTTTCCGCTTCTGCCCTAGGAGAGGGAGGTTTTGTTTAAGGAGAAATGGTTGCTACGACTCACTCCCTATAGATTCCTATGTGAAAGCGTCTTTTCACCTGATTGAGACATGTTTCTGACGCTTCGAAATCCACAACTCCACCTTAAATGCTGTAAGTTGCTTGCTATCTCCGACATTCTACGGTCAGATTCTCATCCTATGCTCCTTATTCCTTCCATTGAAGAGGCGAGAAAACCTCCACTCTTACTCCAGTTAACTCGCCCGAGTATCCTCTCTTCTTAAATTTCTATAAGCGTTTTTTTTTTTTTTTTTTTCTAAATCTTCCTTTTCTTTTTGCTACTTTCCCTTATAAATGGGTAGATTCTTTAATTTAGTCGGTACTTTTGAACACCAAGAGGAGTTTAAAAAACGATATAGGATTCCTAGTAGTGTGTCCATATAACACTGCAATTTAGGAGAGTGGCATGAAAAAAGACCCATAGAGGCCGTAGTAATTCCCATGATAGTGTTTATCGAAGGTGGGATGTGAATTCCTATGAGTCGGGTAACTAGGGATTTTTTGATTCTTTATAAACTCTGCCCTACCAAGTGTTGCCCAAATATGTTTAGGATTTTGGGTAGTGTAGACGCCATAAACGAAAGAATGGGTATAAACCTTACCCATCACAACATAAATTGGGTTTATAGTTGTTAAAAGAATAATGAGGCAAGGTATTACCTAAAAACTAGGGTCCCAGCAGTTGGATTAATTTCTTGCCTTTCCGAGACGAAAAAGGGCATGGACGAGGATTTTCTCATCATTTCCGGGGGAATGGCATGATGGACTTTACTGCCCGACCAAAGATGGCATTCCAGGTGGGGTGGCTTAGAGATGCCTTTAAGATCTTATATTATTAGGAAATAAATACACATTTCATCTCCACCTTTCTATACTAACCTTTTTTTTTTAGATAAGAAAGCTACAAACAAAAGATGCAGCTTGGTGAACTTTGATTTGCTTAACCAAATTTTTAGATCCGAGATCTTTTTGAACCGGGACGGCCAACTCCAAGCAGTGCATGTTATCTTGGGTTTTAGACCCATTTATACTCGCTTCCAAATTTCAAAGCAAATCATCAAAGCAAGAGATTAACGCTTGGCACTAGTTGTTATGGCCGCCGAGGGATTCATTCGAAAGCCTCCTCCTGTTGAAACCCATCTAGTAGAACTCCTTGTTTTTAAAGATCCTCAACCTTTGGCTGTGACGAGACTGAATCACAATCTGAAGGGATTGAGGAAGAAAACTAGGAAGAAAGTTCTGACAGGCTAGTCCAAGAAGAGGATTTCGAAGTCTTTTATATACAGGATGAGACTAAAGATATAGCATCCAGTTCAAGACTGATCATTACTTCAGCTAGTGCAGACCAAAAGGCCACTACGATTCCCGAAGTGATGGTGTTAGAAAAAAGAATGCCAGATCTTTTGTCCTTATTAGAATCACATGTTAGGGGTGCCACTCCTGAAGTTCCCTTAGTACCCAGACCCCCAACTCCTATCTCCCCTCCTCCAACACAAACTGAAACAGCCGACAAGAAATGAAAAAAGGGACAAAAAAAAAGGAGGCAAGAGGACCTCCGAGGAAGGAGAAATCCAGGAAGAAACTCCTCCCGATCAAAGTAAGGCCACTAAAGTAAGCCGGTCTCAACAAAAGAGAGGGGGAGAGACTTCTGACATAGTCCATGAACGCCATCCTTGTATTCCCAACTAGAATCCTCCTCTCGTGTTGGACAGAGCCCCCCTTCTTACAGATTCTTCAATTCGTAACTTTGACAACGGAAGGTCAGGCTAGGTGGCCAACTCAGTCGAGCAAGCACTTTTACTTCCCCAGGATATGGCCGAGCTTTAGAACTTAAAGAAACATGAGATGTATCTGTCCCTAAAAAGGGATCTAGCTTTGGTACATCTTCTTTCACCTTGTTATTAATTCTTATTCATGTTTTGCTCCTTTGCACATCCTTGAACTCTTACTCTTATTCTTTATTTTTTATATATATTTTTTGAACACTTAGGCCACCCAAGCAGCGCATGTTACCAAGGGGTGGATTGATCAAGCCTTTCATGAGAAAAAGGAGGAGGAATCGAGGCGATACGTCGGCTAAAAGGCCCAAGCCCTAGCTGACAAAAAATTGAAGGAAACTCTCCTTAAGCTATCCGAGTGTGACAAAGCTAGGAAGAGTACTGAAGCCGCAATTGAAGGCTTTGAAAGGCAAGCTCGGGATTAACTCCACCAACTGAAAGAGGCAGAAAACTAGCCCTCCCTTGCTCAAGCCTGGATCATTGAACTGACCGCGGAGCTAGCCCAAAAGACTGAAGAGATAGGTAAAGTGGAGCAGACCGCATACGATTTGGGGCAAAAAGAGACTGAAGCACATCTCAAGTCCCAGCTTCCTGTAGTATGCCAAAGCTTCTGTCTTCGAACTTGGATCAAGGCTTTGAACGCCATCAATGTAGACCCCTCTTCAAAATTAAGAAATCCAAAGAAGGTGTTCTACCCCCCAGCCATAAGGGCATAAGCATCTGCTCCTCCATCGACCAGCTTTACCATTTCTGCGCATCCTGCCCGAGTTGAGGATCCAGCCTTGGAATCTAACAAGACTGCCCTAAAGGTCTCTATAATGGTAGATGAGACTCACCCCCGAGGCAGAGTCTCTCTAACAACTGAAGCTGCTCCCCCTATATCCCAATTTGCAACCGAGGATCAGACATTGGAGGGGGCAGAAAAAGAAAAGGCTCCCGAGGGCCAAGGGAAAAAGTAGATGTTAGGTCGAGGACCTGTTATTATTATGTTTTTTTTTTTTTTTTTTGATGAAGTTGATGAACACTCTAACTAGTTGAAGCTTTAATCCTCGTTTTGTTATGTACTTTATTAGTTTCTAAACTTATGAATGAAAAGATCTTTTACCCTCGTCTTAATACATATCTTGAACTATGTGATCCTTCCTTAATTTTGTCAAATACATTTTTTCTTAATTTTAACATATTTAATCTACCAAAATAACTGATCATTCTACAGCCCTTAACGCCAAGCTCTCCTAAGCTTAATGTTTACCAAAGGATAAGTATTTGTATAGTTGGTTGACTAGAGTGGTAGGTCTAATCTAAATTTCAATGAACCTGACTTAGAAGAAACTACGTGTCATTTTATACCAAGTAATAAGTCTAAGGAATTTCATTTACCTAGACCCCGCATAACAAGGTAGACATTAATATACCCAAGGTAGATGACCCGAGGAATCTAACCTAGCTGAGGTTCTAATTAACCAATAATGACAAGTTGGATGTTAATTTACCCAAGGCAGATGATCCGAGGAATTGAACCTGGCTGAGGTTCTGTTTAACTCGTGATTTTAAGTTAAGTGTTAATTTACCCAAGGCTGATGATCTGAGAAATCGAATCTGGCTAAGGTTCTGTTTAACCCATAATAACAAGTTGGATGTTAATTTTCCCAAGGCGGATGATCCAAGGAATCGAATCTGGCTGAGATTCTGTTTAACCCATAATGTTAAGTTAGGTGCTAATTTACTCAAGGCTGATGATTTGAGGAATCGAATCTAGTCGATGTTCTATTTAACCCATAATAACAAGTCGAATCTGGCCGAGATTCTGTTTAACCCATAATGTTACGTTAGGTGTTAATTTACCCAAGGCTGATGATCTGAGAAATCGAATCTGGCTGAGGTTCTGTTTAACCCATAATAACAAGTTGGATGTTAATTTTCCCAAGGTGGATGATCCAAGGAATCGAATCTGGCTGAGGTTTTGTTTAACCCATAATGTTAAGTTAGGTGCTAATTTACCCAAGGCTGATGATCTGAGGAATCGAATCTGGTTGATGTTCTATTTAACCCATAATAACAAGTTGGTTGTTAAGTTAGGTGCACTTTTAATCAAAGCAACAACAAAAAAACTAATTAATACATCCGATTACATATAAACAGATAATCATTTACACAATTTTATATTAGAAATAATATTTTCGTAAATTATTCATATAATATGGTTGGGGAACTACAACCCCATCTAAATCTTACAGTTGATAGGCCCCTATTCCGGCTACAGAAGTCACTCGATATGTTCCCTCCCAGTTAGGACCTAGCTTTCCCCAAGAGGGATTCTTCATACTCCTGACCACCCTTCACAGAATAAGGTCTCCTGGAATGAATATCCTGACTTTTATCCCCTTATCAAATCCTTGCCTAAGCTTCTATTGGTACTACGCTAATCTGACCGCAACTATTTCGCTTCTTTCTTCAACTAAGTCGAGGTCTAGGATAGTAGTCGGTAGGGGTGTCCATGGAAACCGGCAACCCACCCAACCTGCCCGACCCGCTGGTGTCTAACTCGCTGCCACCTGATCCAATGACTTAGGTGGTCAGACGCAGGTTTCGACCTCACTAACCCGACCCCAGCGGGTCGGTTGACGGTTTTTAATCTCAAAACTCGTGAAACTTGACCCGAATCGAAGTCCAGTCAAAATACGTCCATTTTTTCCAAATTTCGGCCACTTTTTTTCCAGATTCTGGCCACTTTTTTCACTTAAATCCATCAATTTCTGGCACAACAAACATCGGATTTGGCCGAACTCGTGATTTCTCATCACGATTTGGCAGAAATCTCGCTGAATTCGATGGGATCTCACTGGATCTTGGATGGATCTGGCGAGATCTCGCCGCGTTTTGAAGAATTTCGGTGATAATCAAGTTCACCCGAAACCGACCACCACCCGCCGGCAACCTGAACCGATGAATTCGTACTATTACAGGTTGGTTGTAGGTTGAAAAACCACCACCCGATCTTGTACGAGTTCGTTGCGGGTTGGGCAAAAACCCAACCCGCCCGACCCATGGACAGCCTTAGTAATCGGTCATTGCTACCTCTGAGGAGTTGGCTAGACGTTAATGTTAGAAAGCCTGTTTCTGTAGGGATAACTGCTTCAGATCCATAAGTCATGGAAAATAGGGTCTTACCCGTAGACCTCCTAGGAGTTGTGTGATATGTACACAAAACATGGGGTCTTCTTCCAATCTTTTCTTTAGACCATCCAAAATGACTTTATTTATGGCCTCAGCTTGTCCGTTACTCTGTGGGTACGACGGAGTGGAATACTTGTTCTTTATCCCTAAGTCACAACAATATCTCCAAAATGCCATGCTGTCAAATTGGAGCCCATTATCCAAGATGAGGGTGTTCGAAACCCCAAACCTTGTCACAATATTTTACTAGACGAATCTTTTGACATCTTGTTCTCGGATGTTAGCTAATGGTACAGCCTCGACCCACTTGGTGAAATAATTAGTAGCAACGAAGAGGTATCTTCGATTCCTTGTAGCCTTGGGAAAAGGCCCCACGAAATCTAGCCCCACTACGCAAAAGGCTAGGGGCTACTTAACAGGTTCAGCACCTCCCTTGGTTGATGGATATTAGGAGCATATCTTTGACACTAATCGCATTTCTTAACATATTCTTGGGAGGACTTCTGCATGCTCGGCCACTAATAACCTTGCGTTAAAGCCCTATGGGCAAGTGACCTTCCCCCCATATGACTGCCATAAATTCCCTCATGCAACTCCTCCAGCAATATTTCCACTGCCTCAGGATGGATACATAGGAGATATGGTCTTGAGTATGAGCATTTGTATAGTTTCTGGTCCTCAAATAACCAAAACCTAAGCCCCTTCCTACGAATTTTCTCTACCTCGGTCTTGTCCTCGGGCAATATTCCATTCCTAAGGAACGTAAACAATGGATCCATCCAACTAAGGCCCACTCGTGTAAAGTGAACTCCCACAGGAGCCGGTACGTTGCAAGCAGGTAATGCATAATCTTCCACAAGTATAATCTTGGGAAGACTCTCCCTACTTGCAGTAGTAAAAGTTGCAAGCGAATCAGCGTGGGAATTTTTGCTTCGAGGAACCTATTCAAGCGTAAAAGAAAGAAAGCCCCTTGACAAGCGCTTAACCTGATTCAAGTACCAGAGCATCCTCACGTCTTTAGCCTCAAAATCACTCTGAACTTGTCCCATTATGAGTCTTGAATCACAATATGCCTTGACAACCCTACCTCCAAGTTTCTGTAGAGCAGTCACCTCTGCTAGCAAAGCCTTATATTTTGCCTCGTTATTCGTTGCTGAAAATCCAAGCCTTAGGGACTTTTCCAAAGTAATTCCATCTAGTGAGATCATCACGATTCCTATCACTAATCCTTTTTGGTTGGTCGCGCCATCCACAAATAATTGCCACACTTGCTGACTTTCCACTGAATTCACTCACAATGTTTCCTCGGGCTTTGTTCCCTCCTTAGAGTCACCTAACTCTTCAGTAAATTCTACTATCAAGTCTGCCAGAATCTAGCCTTTCATAGTCATTCGAGGCAAATACTTAATATCAAAAGCACTGAGCATAGTTCCCCATTTTGCTATTCTTCTTATATAATCTGACTTTCGAAGCAATGCTTGTAAAGGCAATTAGGATAAGACAATCACAGTGTGGGCTTGGAAATAATGGGCAACTTCTTGGTGGCATGGATGATAGCAAGAATTGCCTTCTCCAAGGGAAGATACTCGACCTCAACCTCCTAGAGGGATTTGCTAACGTAATACATCAGTTTCTAAATTCCTTCATCCACCCTTATCAAAACCAAACTCACTGCGTGTTGTGTGACAGCCACATATGCATACAAAACCTCCTCTTTCTCTGGCCTAGATAAGATTGGTGGATGAGCTAAATACGACTTCAATTCGTCAAAAGCCATATCACATTCCCCGAACCAGGAAAAATCCTTCCACTTATGCAATAGTTGAAAGAACGGTCTACATCGCTCCGCGGATCTTGATATGAAATGGTTCAAAGCTGCTGTCATTCCAGTATGACATTGAACTTCCTTTGGATTCCAAGGTGGATGCAACTTGTTGATAGACTTAATTTGGTCGAGATTAACTTCAACCCCCCAATAGGTGATCATGTAGCCTAAAAACTTTCCCAATCCTACTCCAAAAGAATACTTGGAAGCGTTTAAGCGCAACTTATGCTTTCTTAAAATTGCAAAAACTTCATCAAGATTAGACAGATGTTGGGATTCTTCTTTACTCTTAACTATCATATCATCGATGTATGCCTCCACATTCTTTCCCAGCTGGCACTCAAATATTCTAGTCACCATTTTTTGATATGTGGACCCTACATTCTTTAATCCAAATGGCATTACTCTATAGTGATAATTTCCTATCGAGGTAAGGAAGGCTGTTTTCTCTTGATCGGGCAATGCTAGCGGGATTTGATGGTAGCCTTGAAAAGCGTCTAGGAAACTCATCCTAGGATGTCCATATGTTGCGTCAACTAATTGATCTATTCTCGGGGACAGGAAACAGATCTTTAGGATAGGCTTTATTAAGATCTGTAAAATCAACACACACTCTCCATTTCCCCGATTTTTTCCTCTTTAATTGCCCCAGCCTGTTTAAGCTTACGGACCTCATCTTGTATAGCCTCGACATATTCTTTAGACAAACGTCGAGGTAGTTTTTTCTTCAGGATAACTTTGGGGTTAACATTCAAGTGGTGGCAGATGAACTCGGGATTAACCCCGGGTGCTTCGTATTCACTCAAAGCAAAAACATCCACGTTTCCCTTCAAAAAGTCCGCCAACTACTTTTTATCCTCAACTGGGAGTTGAATCCCAACTTGAAAGTATTTATCTATGTCCTCAATAATGACAACCCTTTCCAACTCTTCACAAGATACTGGACTATCCGAGGATGTAGGTTGCCCAAGCTGTGGTTGCTATAATGTCGATGCCACTTCTAAAGAGCCGATTTGAACAACACGATGATCAACTGCCACCCCCAAACATTGCCTAGCCACCGATTGGCATCCCACCAACTCAGCTACTCCCTTATTGGTAGGATATTTCACTTTAATGTGCAATGTTGATAAGACCGCCCCCATGGCATGGAGCCACAATCAGGCCAAAATGGCAATATATGGCAAAAAAGCATCTATCACTATAAAATTTACACTTACCACCTTATCCCCAGTCTGTACTAGTAATCGAATCATCCCCTTTGGGATAGTAGTGTTTCCATCGAACCCGATCAATAGAGCATCATATTGGTACAAATCCTTAAGTTTGAGACCTAGACCTTTAAACAAGTCAGGGTACATATTCTCTACCCCACTGCCTTGATCAACCATTACTCTCTTGACATCGAACCTTACTATTCACAAGGTTACCACCAGGGTGTCATCATGTGGCTAAATTGTTCCCAACTTTTCTTCCTCAGAAAATCCTATGATAGGTTGCTCCAAAACTCTGGCCTTCTTACATGGTGCCTCTTCTTCAGACCCTACTGTGGTGATACTAACATCACTCCGCTAACTAGGTGAGGTTCTCTTCTCGGGGTTGCAAAAATGACGTTTATTGTTCCCAGTGATGACCGAGATGCCCCACTTCTTTGTGGTCTCGTCGCGAGCCGATTTCCCTAACTATCAGGCTGCTGCAAAAATTGATTCAACTTACTAGCTTTAATCAACTAATCAAGAAAAGCAAGCAAAGTTCTACATTCCTCGGTCGTTTGACCTCGATCTTGATGATATTGACAATGAAAATTTTGATTTCTCTTAGTTAGGTCTCCACCCATTTATTTGGCCATTTGAAATAGGGCTCATGCTTAATTTTCTCTAACACTTTATATATCAGCTCCTTAAACATCGAGTTCACTGCCTGAGGACCAGCGACGGTATAGGATGCTTGATTGTAAAACTCCTTCCTTGGCTAGGAAGATGCAAATTTTCCTGTCAAGCTATCCCTTTGATCAGGTACGAAAGCCTTAGCTTTACCCTTGCTAGTACTCTGATTGTCCTCGACCCTTTTATGCTCCTCAATATGGTCCATGAGTTAATGCATGCCTCGGGACGGTTTCATGGTAAGTGATTTCCATAGGTTGGAATGTGTAGGAAAACCCACTTTGAAGGTTTGTACGGCGACGTCCTCAAAATCCCCATCAATTTCATTATAGATCTCCCAGTATCTATCAGAATAATTCTTCAAGGTCTCACATTCTCTCATAGACATCGATAGTAAAGAATCTAAGGGTCTAGGGACTCGGCTACAAGTAACAAATCTTGCCCTGAAGGCCCTAGTTAGCTCCATATAAGAATGTATTGATCCTTCTTCAAGCCTGTCAAACCACCTCATAGCAACCGGCCCAAGGCTTGAAGGGAAAACCTTACACATTAAGGCTTTATTCTTTGAGTGAATAGCCATCCTCTGATTAAAATGATTCACATGCTCTACTGGGTCGGTTTTATCATTATAGATGGTGAAGGTGGGTTGGTTAAAGCAACGAAGGAGCTCGATCTGCTCAATACACTGAAAAAAAAAAAAAAAGAGAACAAGAAATTTGATGGAGAGCCTTTCCCACAGTGTCATGCCCCTGGCCTTTCCTTGGTGGTGTTCTAGACTTCTTACAATAACGGTCCGCCCCAAAGAATGGAGAGATGACAATGTAAACGATTCACTTGGTGGATTCCTGCTCCTAGGCCAGTAACTCCCATCACTTCCAATGCTTGAATATTGGTCTGGGGAAGGGGGTTTATCTTCCATTATTCAAGTTTGGCGACGAAGACGTCGACGTAACTGCTCCATTTTTTTATCTAAGCTATGGACCTCCTCATCACGTGAATGATTGCTCACCTCTTGTTGCCCGATTTGTTCAGAATGAAAGGAAGGTGCTCATTGACTGCAAGTGTGAGCCACATCTCTGTCCTTCCTACGTTCAAGGTTAACGAAATGATCTCTGTGCTAAGAACCAACAGACTCCAGCAATCCATTATGCCTAGGACTAACCATAGCTATGAGATTTGAAAGGGTAATTCAGAAGACTTTCCCATAGAAGGCGCCAATTGTGGCCGGCAGAAAAAGAAAAGATCGAAACTATGTTACCCACACAATAAATTTTTAGAGATGGAATGTAAGGACAACGTGAAATACCCCTTTTTATAACAAAAGATGACAATCCTGGAGCTTGACAATTAACGAAATAGATTGAGAATTGACAAAGTGTTTGTCCTTGGGTTTTGTCCGAGGAAGAAGGTACAATGGCTGGTTCTGTTCTCTCTCCTTTTTTTCCTTTACGAAAATCTCCCCCCCCCCCCAATTGATCCAGGTGCTTCTTGGCTTTATTTAACTCAACAAGAACGCATTTGGATCTTACATTTGGAGGGCTATGATTAAACTCTCTTAACAGTTGTCTTATCAAGGCCTTACTAGAAGGTTTTTACACTAGAACATGAGCTGTGTGGGACACTGTTCAGGGTGATTTCCCCATTAATGCAGCCAGCTAAGTGGTTGTGGTGCATTTAATGTGAAGGGGATGGCTGCCTTGTCCTCCCTTTTTCTTCTCTTCCTTATTTTATATCAAGTTACCTTTGTCTCCCTTGGGATTGCACCATGCTCCCTTCACGCCTAATTCTCGACCTTCAGAGGTTAATATGGAGTCCTCGGTCCTCGGTATTTTTTCTCAACAGCAATATCCCAAATTCCTTTATTAGAAAAAATAGTTCTTCTCCAAATACTCCTCATGAAATTCCCCTCCTAGGAAACAACCTTGCCCACTTTATTATTGCTTTGGATCCTCGTACCCCCACAAAATCTATTTAAGAGAGACATAAAAAAAAATTTTCCAATAAAATTTTATAATATTTATGCACTTTCTTTTAATGTCATTTAAATTTTAGCTTTTTACTTTCATGTCATTTAAATTTCAATACTTTACTTTCTTTGTAATTTATTTTTCTGCACTTTTTTGCTCCTTTACTTTTCTCTTCTTTAAAGTTGCCATAAAATAAAGTTGCTTGGGTAAAAACAAATCCTTTGCATACTTTTCTAAGGAAATGCTTTTCAAAATAAAATTTCTTCTTCCCCATTTTTCTAAGAAAAATGTTCTTTTCTAAAACAAATCTAAAAAAAAAAAGAGTTTTCTTTTAAAGCTTTCTTTCAAGAAATGCATTTTTCCAAACAAAAATGACTTTCTGTTTTCCTAAAAAGCTTTCAAAACAAAACGTTTTTTTTTTTTTTTTGAAATCCAAAAATAGTGAGTAAAAAAAAAATGTTTTCTTCAAAATAATGCTTTTACCACATTGGAAAAATGATTTTACCATGTTGAAAAATGCTTTAAAAAAATTCTTTGTCATTTTCACTTCTAAAATCCAAAAAAATGCTTTCAAATAAATAAAATGGTTTCAAAAATAATGTTTTTACCACTTTAGAAAATGCTTAAAAAATTAAAAGCTTGATTTTCCTTTCCAAATCCAAAAAAATTGTTTTCAAATAAAAATGTTCCCAAAGATGTTTTTACCATGTTGGCATTTCTTCCTATAAAAAGAAACCTTTTGAACAAGTAAAGCCCTTTTAAAAAAAAAAAAAAAAAAAAAAAAAAAAAAGCAAAAGAAACTTGTCTTTGCATAAAAATCATGGCACCTTTTCAAAGACCTTTTATCTAAAAAATAAAATTTATTTTTCCATTGCAACTTTGCTTGTTCAAAAAACACTTTTCTAAAAAAAAAAAATGTTTTTTTAATCTTCCTTTCAAAAGATAATAGAAAAAGTTAACGTTGTAAATCTTGTTCATACATTTTGATTTCAAACTTTTCCTTAGATTAGTTTTGTTAAAGATTTGTGTCCATGGTTCATTTAACCATTGAACACCAATCAGGCTTATATTGCCCCTCCTATTTCTTTGGCACTAACATATTTTATTTGTCATTTTTTTTTTTGCATGATAATAAATGAGAAAATTGTGGATGACAACAAGGTGCTACTCTTCTAACTATCTTTTTTTTTTTTTTTTTGGTAGTTTGTTTATATAGTAGTTTAGCATTCACATGCTACTTACCTATGAAATAATCTGCACACATGCTTGAAAGCTCCCTCACGTGCTATCTATGTAAGTACCTCACATGCCTTACTTGTAAATATTCTTTGAAATTAATATTCACACACTAGCTATATGGTAAATATTTACTCACATCTCTCTCTCTCTCTCTCTCTCTCTCTCTCTCTCTCTCTACTTTTTAGTTTGCCTTAACTAATGAACCCTTAAACTTTGGTTTAGTTAATTAGGCAATCTAAAATGAATTAGACCCCTAGGTGACCAATCACACCTAACACAAAACCAATGGTTGGTGGCCTAAAATAAAAATAAGAAAAAGGAACTCACATACATGCACCCACGCCCTAGAGTCACAAGCACACAAAAGTCATGTCACCAAGGACCCAATGTGTGATCACCTTAAAATCCAAAACCTGGAGATTTTTTGGCGTCCACAAAATTGGCCAACTAAAACCTAACAATTTTTTTTTTTTTTTTTGGTCCCTAAACAACTTTAAAAAAAAAGAACTTTTTTTTTTTTCATCTCCAAACTATTAAAAAAAAATGTCATTGTCTTAGCCCCTCTACTATTGAAAAAGCTTTTTTAAAAGAAAGTGTAGTAGCGAATTAAGGAAACCGTGTTGTTTTTCTTTGCCTATAACGAACATTATTAGTTCAACTTCCTTGCATTTAACTTTTAATGATGATTTACTCAAAAAAAAAAAAAACTTTTAATGATGGTTGAGGTCCCTTATCAATGCCTTCTTGTGATAGTTATCTATATTAACCCAATCTCAAATTGTTGGAACTGTATTAATTTTTTGGAATGTTCCAAAATATAGTCCTCTTTGAAAAGTCTAGAAATAAATTTTCTAACTTAACTTTTAATTTATTTAAAAATTCAATATCATTATTTCAGTAGTGTTAATACCGTATTTTGTTTGTGCTTGATCTCAAAAAAGCCTCTCCCTTGACCCCATATAACATGGATTAAAATTTTGATAACCTACTAGAGAAACATTGATAATGGAGCTAAATTAAGCTGACCAAATGGTCAAAAATTTTTTTTGGAAATTACACTTTATCACCCTAAATTATACTCTACATTACATTTTGCACTATAAACTTTTTGAATGCATGTTTTGCACCCTAAACTATAACTCTTGTTATACTTTGCTCCCCAACGTGAAGTTTAGTATTAACTTGGATGGAAAAGTATGAAACTATGTGAAAGTACCTAATTGTCCATCTTTTCAATACCTTAATAATAAATGAGAAATTATACTTTACTACTCTAAACTATATTCTTTATTACACGTTGCACCCTAAACTTTGAATTTCCATCCAAGTTAACACCAAAATTAATTAATGTCAAGGTGCAAAGTGTAATATGGAGTATAGTTTAGGGTAGTAAAGTGTAATTTCTACAAAATATTGAGAAACATGGCCCTAACTCGAGCCAACTTCGAATAGGTTAAGCCATAATTAATCAGACCAGACTTTGAGTTAGCCACAAATTTAACCAACTAATTAGAATCAATTGACCATCGTTAGGATAAGGGTGAAATCACTTTTAATTAACTGTTCATGGGCCACAATCAGATGTAGGAAGAGCGAGCTATTGCGAAATCATCAAAAAATCAAAACAAATACTAGTTTTTTTGGCATTTCGATATCCAACCAAAGCTACTGAAGTTAGAGCATTTGCAACAGTGTAGCTAAATTGCTAAATTGCTATTTTAGCTACACCAAAACACAAAAAAAGCCCTGCAGTAGTGGAGCAATAGTTATAATTTTTAGCTTAATTGCTACAGTGCACATCTATCTTTAGATGTGCATTGTAGCTTGGAACTTAAAAAAAAAAAAAAAAAAATTATTCAGCCCGGGATAAACTCTCTCTCACTCTCTTCAGTCACTCTCATCTGAGCTCTCTCTCAAAACTCTCTCCTCAAGCTCACTCTCTCAAGCTCACTGTCTCACCGCCGCCGATCAGACCCATTCGCCTCAGTGATAGTGGGTTTCGTTGATGGTGGATTTTGCTGATATGGGATTCGGAGATGGTGAGTTTCATTGGTGGCGATTCGGTGGTTGCTAGGTTAGGTTTTAGTGGTGGATTTTGGTGGTGGAGTTAAATCGGTGACTGGGTTTTGGTGGTGGGTTTCTGTGATGGATTTCAGTGATGGGTTTCGGTGATGGTGGATTTCATTGGTGGGTTGATTTCAAGGGTGGCGATTCGGTGGTTGCTGGGTTGGGTTTTGATGGTGCTCGTTTGGGTGTTGGGTGGGTCACGGTGGAGATCGGGTTTGGGTTTCAATTCTGCCACAGTGGAGATCGGGTTTGAGTTTGGGTGTTGGCTAGGTCACAGTGTTGGCTGGGTCATTGGTGGGTTGATTTCAGGGGTGGCTGGTTTTTTTTTTTTTTTTTTTTTTTTTTCAGTGGACTAGTGGTGGTGGTGGTGGTGGTGGTGGTGGTGGTGGTGGTTGTGGGTGTGATTGGGGCTGACCGTGAAGGTGGTTATGGTTGTTACTGAAGTTTGCTGTAGAAGTTTTTATTATTATTCTAATGAGTTTTTTAATATTATTTTAATCAAATAGCTAAAAATATAGATATATTGCTGTGAGATGTGAAGAGGTAAAATAAATAAAGTAATTTTTAAAGGTGTTAAATAGCTAAAATTTTATACATACTGCGGATGCTCTTAGAATTATGGACAGGGATTTCCTCCAAACAAGTTTGGAAGAAATCCTACAAGCAGGGACACGGATCAGTCAAGGAGGGAGACACATAAGCTTGGGTCATGTGCAACGCACATGACCCATTTTAAGTGAAGAGACTAACAGCGTTAGCCTTAGAGACAAGTCCTCAAACGGTTCTCACCCACAGCCCACGCCTCTCTCTCATCAAATCAACCTCTGTTTTCTCTCAGCAAGCTTAGACCGGCGAGAAAAGCAAGCTCAGACCAGCGAGAAGACACTGAGGCGGAATCAACGATGGCCACGTGCAGCAGCTGCCGATCTCTCTCTCCCCTCAAACTCCTCAAACCCAAGCTTTAACCCTAACAGCAAAAACATTTCTCCCACAGCCTCACGCACGCCTCTCTCTCATCAAACTCAGACTGGCTAGAAGACCAAACTCAAACCGGCGAGAAGAATCGACGGCGGCCACATGCAGCAGCCGCCGATCGCACCCTCTCATCTAAACTGAACAGCCCCTCTCTCTCCCCTCAAACTCCTCAAACCCTTCTCACCTCTGTTTTTCTCCGAACCTCAAACCGGCGAGAGAATCCGGCCACCCACTGCACATGGCCAACCTTTCTCTTTCTCCCTTATCCCTCTTCCCAAACCAGCAAGAGAATCCAGCCACCCACTGCACATGCCGTTCCTCAGCTGATTCCGCCCCATCCCTTCTCTCAATCCGTTAACAGCCCTCTCTCTCTTTGCCATCCCCATCCCCCACCCATCTCTTCGCTGCCAAGGACCACCGATCCTACCTCCCATCTTTTCAAGGCTCCGATTTTTTCCAGGTTTGTTACCAAATCCCTCTGTATTTGAGATTATTTGGTACACTTTGTGTGATATTTTTTTTTTATTAGATTGTGTGATATATATGGATGATTTAATTCTAGTTTTTTCCTATTGTGATAATTAAATTTATTGTTTTTAATTTTTTAAAAATTACCAATTTTAATTTTAGTTCAATGCTGCTATTTACTTGTTGATCCACTTATCAAAAAAAAAAAAAAAAAAAAATTACTTGTTGATCCGTAGTATGTGTTTTGCTCTTGCTATGAAAATTTGTACTATAAGGTGTATACTACATTTTGAAACAACATAGTGGCAGACCTTTTTGTGTTTTTGGCCAAAACAATTTGCAAAAGCTTTTTCTGCATTGTGATATTTGTATGTGGTACAGTGGTTGTGGTTGCAAGCAAAATGCATGGAAGTGGTCCCATCAGATACCTGTCCTACGTAATGTAATTTTAACAAGATGGAATTGTATCCAAAATTCTGAACAAAAGAATGTTTCCAGAGCCTCTACAGACTATTGGATGCTATTTCAATAATTATCTTGCAAGTTCTCTAAAAGCACCTGAAGCCAACTTTGAATTCTTACTTTTGGAATGCAAAGATCTTGACAGGAATTAAGCAGTAGTTAGAATAAAGTCTACTGTCATATGGTTATTTGTATTTAGACGTGCATTTAATTCACCAACCCAAATGTATTTTTTGTGATAATTCACTGATTATGGGATATGATACACTTTCTAAAATACAAATTTTCTGTTTTGGCTTTTCCCTTTTTGTTAGGGGTGGAAAATGTCAGAATCACTTCTTAATCCGGGCCGAGCTCGGCTATGTGCAAGTGACAAATCAAGATGACTTGCTCATACTTTTTCATTGGTATGCAAACGGGGCTTTGACTTATAAGGTGCTTGACAACGCGAAGAGCTCATACTGCCTGTGACACTTAAAAAGTTCCGCAGATAAAAGAGGTCTGCGTGACAAAAAGAGCTAGCATTAGACCAATGGGACCATGGGAACCATGGACTTATGAAGATGGTCAGTCTGTGTTATAATGCAAAAATACTTTGCAGATTGCACCCTCTCTTCATTATGAAACACACTTGAAGATGGCGTGGTGTAGTCTTGAGTTATAAGGGATGTGTTGTTAGGCATGAAGTTGCATACTATAGTTGCACATAGAATTGGGTTGTTTTTCTCTCTCTTATCGGCTTGGTTTTTGTTTATGTTATGGGGTTTTGAGTTTTTTTCTTTTCATTTTTGTTGTACTCTAGTGTCACGATGTCTATTTAGAAATAGCTATCTAGTTAGTGGAGAAGATGGTGGATAGGGGTTTTGCTACCCGCCCTTTGTAGAAATAGCTATTTATTTTGTGCCTATGAGCAGGATTAGCTGATCATTGTTTTCTATATCTCTGTCAATTATTCTTGTTCCCAATTTCGATGTAATTGCTTTTTCAATAATTGCATTGTGTTTTTGACATTGCATGTCCGACAGTTATGAACTACTTGGGGTTCATGGTCACAAATTTTGGAAATATAACTTTTTGACAGGCTCAATTGTTCTCAATTGGTACATTATATGATATCAATGTTAACATTAATGTTAACATTATATGATATGGATTGCAATCCTTTCTACAAGAAGGTGAATTTGGTGGTCTAATTACATATTTGACAAGGAAAGCCAAAGAGAACAAAAGCCAACCAAATCTACATCTAAGTTTAAAGTTCTTCAATTTCGAAAGAGAGCCAAATATAAGGAAGAACTCAACAAATCTATTGCTTGCTTTGCCAGCTTTTTTACTGCAAAGGTTGCTACTTTCTTCTGCAATTCAGGCTATATTTGTTTCACTTGAATGTTTTCTGCCAACCAAATCCATATCTAAGTTTTAAATTCTTGAATCTTAAAGAGAGCCAAATAAATACAAAAGCTCAACAAATCTATTGCTAAATTTAAAATTCCTGAATTTAAATTTCCATCCATATCATTCTATAGCATTCATTTAAAGCTGCCTTGTTCAAATATGCAAATACATAGATACAAAAATATAAAAATGAACTTTCCCATTGCATATGAAATTATACAAAATCTGTCCAAATTATGATGTCCAAAAAATCTATCGACATTGTCAGATATGCTCTCCAAAAATCTGTCAAAGTCAAATGTGCTGTCCAAAAAATACTGTCAAAGTTCTATCCACTAGATGTTATATAACAGCCAATATGTTGTCCAAAAACTATGCAAAACACAAGGAAAACAGCCAATATGGTGTTTTTCAAAGGTTGTCAATATCAGGATCTACTGAAACCTGCAAAATATGCCATCAAATATAAAATAAGTGCATGGAAAAAATAACTAAAAGGAAAATATAAGTTTAAGTTGTAGCAAAATTCATGACGATTATACACACATGATTCAAGCCATATAACCCAACGTGATCTTGCCCAACCAAAAATTCACAATCACAAGATTCCTACATATAGCATTTAAACAAATCAATATTTCATTTTCTAAGCTAATGAAAGTAACTGGGTAGTAGGATATTAGACAAAATTTATAAGTATACCTGATTCAAACCATTTAACCCAACAACATTATCTTGTCCAACCAAAAATTCACAATCAAAAGATTCCTACATATAAAATTTAAACAAATCAATATTTCAATTTCTATGCTAATGAAAGTAACCGGGTAGTAGGATATTAGACAAAATTTATAAGTATACCTGATTCAAACCATTTAACCCAACAACATTGTCTTGTCCAACCAAATTACTACAACTGAAAGATTCATGTATATGACATTTAAATAAATTTATGTGTCACTTGTTAATAGTAGTTATTGTTTAATAGAATATTAGAAAAAATATGTAAGTAGTAGCATCATACCTGAGTTATGTTCTCTACTAATTGTGATGGTTGTTCAACATTACTACATTCTTTATGAGAATTCATATTAGATGAGGAATCAACCTATGTGGGAAGAAAAAACAATTGTCACATAAAACAAATTTATGAACCTACAAATTCATGTTCTATAATGGAATGTAAATTAACTTACTTTATTTAGGCCATTGCGTGATTGAACTTGTCTTGCTCCACTAGTCTTTTTGGGTTGATCCTTCTGTCCACTTGATTTTTTTTTTTTTTTTTCCTTTCTAATGAACTTTTCAACCTTCCTCTTGGACGGCCTACAGTAGGTTTTGTTTTGATCCCACATATGTCTTGAGAAATGTCCACATGTGACTCAAATCCACCATCGCCTTGTAAAACATTCTCAGGAACAACTTCACCATGGACTTGACCCTCCATAGAGGACAAACAACATTTAATTCTCATTTCCTGCAAATCTTTTAATAATTTGTCAAAACATTTATCAACATGTTCATACATCATCTCTCTCTCTACTGCAAGTGTGTTAATTTGAAGACATTTATGACTCAAATGACAAAGACGCTTTCCCACTGACTCTCGAGCATTACCTTTAATATCAGTACCACGATAGTCCTTGATAGAACCAACCTTTGCATCTTGTGTCCATCTTTTCAATACATAATGGGCTGGAATTCTCTTAACATTTTTCTTGTCAAGAACTTTCAAAGCATGGGAACATAGAATTCCCAAAAAGCTAAACTTCATGCAACTGCATTGCACTGTCGTTGTTGAGGCTTCATATTTGACTAAGTGCTCTTGAGTTTTGTTTCGATATTTCACTCTGTATTCTGTGATAGAATCAGATTTACTAGCCTTGTAAATAGTACAATCCACAATCTTCACATATTCATCTTGAAACATTTTGAATATTTCTAGAGTATACAACTTTGCAGCATGTCTCAACATCTCGAAATCAAATAGTAAAACTGGTGTTGTTTGCCTCATTTTGAACTCTGATTGTAGTTCTTGATGTCGCTTATCAGACAATACTCTAGAGTAATGTTCAAAAAATTGCAAAAGACCATGTTTTGGCTTCAAGTATTTCTTCAACACACTATTCATTGACTCACTGCGTTGAGTGCTTTTCTTATCAGCAGTGAACATATGTCAACCGTATACCATACACTATTTCTCTTTCACATCAAACATTTCATGCAACCATGGATTATCAGTTAGATCATATGTCTCAAGCATGTTATTCCAAGCAACTATCCATTCATTTTCATCTTCAAAATCATACACACAATTACTAAAATCATTTCGAAATTGGCTTGATGAATTAAATATATGATGTAGACGCTTAGCAGCATTCTAATAAATATGCTACACACATAAACGATGATTTGATTCAGGAAACACATCTTCTATTGCATTAGCCATTGCAGCAAATTGATCTGTAAATATAGTTTTTGGTTGTTTCCCTGACATTGCACTCAAAAAAGTTTCAAACAACCACTTGAATGACATTATAGTTTCATCATAAAGTAAAGCAGCACCAAAGATAATTGATTGTTTATGATAATTAACCCCAATGAATGGAGCAAAAGGTCGACCATATGAATTTGTTCGATAAGTGGTGTCAAAGCATATAACATCCCCAAAGTGTCCATAATCAACTATAGATCTAGAATCAGCCCCAAAAATATTCAAAATTTGATTATCATCATCAAGTTGTATAGAATAAAAATAAGATGGATCTTCTAATTGCATCTTTCTAAAGTAATCCATTACAGCACGACCATCTCCTTTCTTTAAAGCCTCTCTCCTCTTGGAATTTACATGATTTTTATAGTCAACATTCAAAAACCCAAGATTTTCATAACCACCAACTTGCATGCTCAACAAATCTATGGTTTGTTTTATTGATACCCCAGATTTTTCTACATCATCCGCAAAAGCTTGTTGGGCAGGTGTAATTTTCCTATTTGATCTTAACGTGTGTTTCATTGGAGAAGGAGCAAACTCATGATTATGTTGTTCGTGAAAAGAAACAACTTCTAACTTACCATCATTTTGAAGTTGACAAGTCATTTGTGCTAAACAACCAATTCGTGAAATTGGGTGATGGAAAGATACCTGTTCACGACGTTTGTCAATAGCTTGTTCACCTTCTTTTGAACAACAAAACGTTCTCCTCTTAACATGTCCAGCACTTCCTCGCCTAACATACTGTTTCCTTACACTGAATCCCATTCTGTGAGCATATTATTTGTAAAACTTATATGCACTGTCATCACAATCAAATTTCATTACAATCATTGGTGCTTTAATTTCTTCATTGTGTTTACTCGGGGTGTTTGGACTACCATCAATAGATTTTACTTGAGCTTCTTCCTAAATCCAAAAACCAATAAAAAGCAATAATGTTAAGAATATTCCATATGAAAAATAATATCCAATTTTTTTTTAAATAAACCTAGCAAAAAAACCGTAGTTGCTTATAGTTTTACAAACAGTCAAGATGAACAACAACAACAACAACGATGAACAACAACAACAATATTCAAAATGCAAAATACCTAAACATCCTATTTAACAGAAATTATATTCAAAAACTCCCAAAAAATAAGTGCTATATAAATTCTTGCCATCAACAATAAATACCTATTCAAAATCAACAAAACCATAAGCTCTTAAGCTATAGAACTCAGCTATGGTAATAATCATAAGACAAATATTCAAAATTCAAATATAATGCAATTTGAGAAACCAATTTGAGGAAATAATTATCTTAAAAAAAAAAAATTTTAAAGAAAATCAGACCTGAACAAATTGAGAACCATTGCATTTGTCACTGTCAGGGAGAATGCTGAGAAACGATGGAGCGGTAGGAGCGGTGGTCCTTGGCGGCGAATTTACGGGAGCGGCATCGGTTGAGTGAGAAACTGAATGGGGCGGAATCAGCGAAGGGGGAAGCGGGTGAAGAGGAGGAATGGACATATAGTCCGGTGAGATCGGCGGCTGCTGCATGTGGCCGGATTCTCTTGCTGGTCTGAGTCGATCACGGGTCAGTGAGGTTCGGAGAAAAACAGAGGTGAGAAGGGTTTAAGGAGTTTGAGGGGAGAGAGGGGCTGTTCAGTTTAGATGAGAGAGTGCGATCGGCGGCTGCTGCATGTGACCGCCATCGATTCTTCTCGCCAGTTTGAGTTTGGTCTTCTGGTCGGTCTGAGTTTGATGAGAGAGAGGCGTGCGTGAGGTTGTGGGAGAAGTGTTTTTGCTGTTAGGGTTAAAGCTTGGGTTTGAGGAGTTTGAGGGGAGAGAGAGATCGGCGGCTGCTGCACGTGGCCGCCGTCGATTCCGCCTCAGTGTCTTCTCGCCGGTCTAAGCTTGCTGAGAGAAAACAGAGGTTGATTTGATGAGAGAGAGGCGTGGGCTGTGGGTGAGAATCGTTTAAGGACTTGTCTCTGAGGCTAACGCTGTTAGTCTCTTCACTTAAAATGGGTCATGTGCGTTGCACATGACCCAAGCTTATGTGTCTCCCTCCTTGACTGACCCGTGTCCCTGTTTGTAGGATTTCCTCCAAACTTGTTTGGAGGAAATCCCTGTCCTAGAATTATTAAATATTAATTGAAGTTATATTTTGAATGACACAAAAAAACACTCTCAAATAGAAGGTTGAATGGTCGTTGACTAGTTGTATCGAAGTGCAAGTCCGAAATGAGTGAGCATGCAAATCAAGGAAAATTGCCTTTTCCTCTAACTTCTCCAAGAAGCTTTGGGTGACAAGATTGATTTGATAGGGCAAGTCACATTAATTCACTCTTGTCTCTCACTCACACCACTTTTTTTCTACTTTGCACAATACATAAAGCTATATCTCTCTCTCTCTCTCTCTCTCTCTCTCTCTCTCTCTCTCTTTGGTTGATCATTTAAAAGTAGAAAATTTTATAATATTCTGGAACTATAATAAATACATAACTTCTCATCTTACATAAATAATAAATTTCACTAAAAAATTATTTAATGTAATCTACTATTATGCTAAACGAGGAAATATGCATTTATTGTATTCTTGTAGTATTCTATAATTTCCCTTCAAGAGCACTCTCTTTTGACCAAAAATAAAACTCCTCTTTTCCTTGTATACACGTTCATAAAGGGAAGTTTTGATTATTTCTTTATAAGAACCCTTTCCGTCAAAAAGAAAGAAAAAAAAGAAAGGGTTCAACTTTCTTGTTTTTTATAAGTATTTTGACAAGATAATGAGAGAAAAATGCACCTAGAAAGGGTCTTTTTTTTTTCTTTTTTTTTTTTTTGGAAGTGAAAGTTAAGGAGCAAGGTTACAAGATGGACAAAGTTTGTCTACAAACAAAGTTGAAAGAGACCTACTACCTACTATGTGGCATCCTCCGAATCCAACCTTCTTAAACGATTGTAAACGAGCTGCGTATTCAAAATTCAAGCTTGTTCATTTAATTTTATTTCAAACATGAGCCGAGCTTAAGCTCATCACCAAAAAAGATTACATGTTCAAGCCTGGTTCATTTACTTGTAAAGCAAGCTTAAGCTTATTTGCGAGCTACTTGATTAACTTATTATTTTCCTATTTTTTTAAAAAAATTATTATTTTTCTATTTATATATATAATAATAACTAATAGTCAAAAAGTTTGACTTTTTGTTGGCTGTTTGAGTACTATTTTTACTGCTATTGGTGTTCAGTTGCACCGTTCCACTGGGTAGTTACCAATTTTACACCATTATGTATAAGTTATTATTTCATTCTTCATCCTCTTTTTCTTCTACCTTCTCTCCCACTCTATATGCCTTATTTCCTATATCCTGCGACAACGTTGAAACAAATCCTACTGCAAGTTTAGGTTGTTTAGTATATTTGCAATAAGAATTATTTAGGAACTAATTCCTTCTCTCTACGGATTTGCAATAACAATAATAATAATAATAATAATAATAATAATAATAATTATTATTATTATTATTATTATTATTATTATTATAGAACTAATTTATACATATTAACAATTAACCCAAAATAAGTCAGCACTGAAATATTCTATAGAAAATGTTAAGGACACAACTTTTGTGTTGTGGTGTTGTGGACTTAGCGTTGCCCATATTCTATTCTAATAGACAAATTGAAATGGGCATCGAAATGACATTCATAACATTAAAATGAAATTTCTTAAAAGGTACATGTTATATAAATGACTTACTTATTTAAAAAAAAAAAAAATACTAAATGTGTTACATTTAGTATTAATATTATTATTTATTTCATCTTTCACATGTATTTTCCGTTGGTTTCTAACTATCTGCCATTAGCCTTATTAAAATAATTGGTATGAATTTGTTTCTAAAACAAAAATTGCTATGGAACAGACAATAAAGAACAAAGATTAATCTAAGGCAAATATAAATTTTTTCTAGATTTTGCTAATAAATAATCATTACTCACAAAAAATTAAAAATAATAACTCAAAGGTTTATGTATTATGTTTTCTTTTTAAGCCTACTTATTATATTTATTGTCCTAGGATTATAAATTATAAAGAAAATATACTATAAAAAATGCAATTATCTACGAATATATGTTTTAATTTGTAAGTCATTTTATTATGTCAATTTTTTTTTTTTAGTTATACAATGTTATTATGAAATGTTTCTAAAAAAATGTTATTTATGACTATAACTTATTTTAGAATGAATGCAATGTCTATTGGATAGTTATAGCAATAATTTTCAAATGGCATCTTGCATTGTATTATTAATGTCATCGCCTATTTACAAGCATTTCATACATTTATGCTAAATATATTTTTTTTTTTTTATAATGCTAACTATTTCAACTTAAATATAATGATATTCTCTTCTAAATTCATTCTATATTTTTTCTCATGTATTGTATGGGTTTAGCGACTAGTATATAATAAAATCAAGACTAAAATGTTTTAACCGTTCACAAATTTATGAATTTTTAGTACAAATGAATTGTTTATATTATTAATAAACTACAAATAATAATTTTATATCATATGAACTAATTTAGAAACTTATATAACTTAATTTCAAGTCTATACAAATACATTTTTAAACAAGTATACAAATAAATATATAGTATTATATATAGTTAATTTGAGTTTTTATATTCACAAGTTTATTCATAAACACATTATTATATTTGAGCTTGGCCTGAATGATAGAGTCTAAATTTAAGTTTTAACTTAACTTGTTTAATAAACAAACAAGTGTTTTCTCGAACTTTTCATAAACAAATTACTTTATATACAGCATGGCCACACCACCGAATCAGAACCTTTCAAATTTGACCCATGCTCGTGTTGACTGAACACAATAACCCAACCCAAACGCATGACCAGAATCGCCCACATAAAGCCCATTTACTCCCTTACCCAAAATTTGAAAACAACACCATTTTTATGTATAGTGTGTTAAAGCCTTTTATGCACAATTATGTCATTGTTTCCGCTCATGAGGTTTCGGCCTGTTGGAATTTTAAATTTCCTGTAATTTGCTTGCTTCCATTGTTATTGATTGGTTGTTGATCTATGTGGTTGAGAAGTTTCGTAGAGCAGAATTTTTGCATTGTTTCAAACTATGGAGGGTTTTGGTTATATTGGAATTTTGAATTTCTTGGTGTTTGCTTGACTCTTTTGATGATGATTGCCCACTAATTTGGGATGTAGTGACACTGAAATCATGGGTCCTTGTCATAACTTCAAAGGTGGCATGAATTATGGGTTATTGCTTTTCCACCATGCGTATGATGTATTGCCTCAATGAGGCCATTTTAAGCTAGTTTTGCAATGGTTGTTTGCTCTCGATTGATAGGTGGTCAAATGTGAATCCAAGATAATGCAGAGTAGTCCTTCGGTCTCACCATGTGCTTGATGTTTTACTGAATGAAACAAATCCTTGTTTTCGAGTATATTTGTCACTTGAGTCTGGATGACCTTGAGCTTTTGGTGTCAAAAACCGTTTTTGTTTGTGCATTCCAAAGGTTTCTTTGACCTTGACTTTCCACTAGTGTGATCTTGCATGTGTCCAAATGTGGGTCTTATAAGGACATTTGTTATTTATTTGAAAACTTGGTTATGCTCACTTGTTCTTTTGGACAATTTGCATGGATCCTTCACCAGAATGGATTCCTCATGAAGAAAATTGGACTTTGAAGTCACAAATCATTCTTGGCCATGCTAAGATATTACGATTTTAAGTGCCATTTAGATTCTCTAATCTTTTGGCAAAGACACTTTTTGCTCCATGAGCTTGTCATGAACCAATTTGCACATCTTTTGGAATTCTTAAAATTTTTATTGCCGTGGTTATCTTGAAAAATGTTTAACATCTTTGATGCCAAAGTCAGTTAGTATGCCTTGTCATGTCTTGGCTACCACGAGAAATGTGCGCAAATGTTGCCATTAAATGAAGCCTAACTATTTGCCTCTTTGTCATGTTTTTGTAAAGTGAATTGCCTAAACCAGACTTCCATTAAATGAACCCATCTACCCTCTCACACTACATTTTCACACCCTCCACCCTTTTTTGTTTATCTTTTTCCTACTCTCTCTCTCTCTCTCTCTTGCTTGTCTATCTGTAAGTGAACACTAATGCTGTGATACGTGGGTTACTGTTGCGATCCTCTTGATTATAAGAGCTGGTGGAAGCCCGACAAATACATGGCCTCCTTGAACTTAACCCGTTTCATTGATAATCATCATTTTCTGTTCAATAGATATGAAGAAATTTCACTGGCAGTCCGCTTTTGATATGCAGCTGGATAATTGCTCCAAGGTGTACTGGTTTTTCATTCGGTGAGTGGTTTCCATTCCACCCTTGTCAAGTGAACAGTTTCTTGCACCCTATCTCCATCTCATTGTCTATTCGATCTTGAGCTGAATCACTAATAATAACTATACACTTGTTCTGTAAGGATCCAAAAACCTAAGTTTGATAACAGATATCTTGTTAGGTCATATGCGTTTCACTTGTTAAGAACATATATCATTCTTTTATGTAATTGGCTAATCCTTTGACAAAACGCACTTTACTTGTAATTTGGTAGATTTAAAATGTGTTTGATACTTCAAGAAACCTGTTTCAAGATTAAGTGTTAAAGTCATTCAAGTCTGTCCAAGAAACAAGTTGAATAGTTCAGATTCATTAAAGCTCGATAGCTATCTCGACAGTTGTATCTATCGAGCTTCAGTAAGCTGTTCTAGCCCGTGTGCTAAACACCTGCTCGACACCTGCTCGACAGTTCCTATATGTTGAGGTTTAAGAAAATCATATTATTTGTTCTCTTTTCTTGGGATTCGTGAATATGTCATTGGGCCTTCCTCTCTTCTAACCCTAGACATATAAAGATTTATTTTAAGGGCCGTTAAAGTGTTCACAAGTTGCACAAGTATTGAGCAAAGTCTGTTTAAGCAAATTGTGAACGGAAACAACGTTTTCCCTAGTTCTTCTCTTGTAAAGAAGTTGTTGTGTATGTGCACCATAGGGTTTTATGACCAAGCATCTTCTGGATCGTCATCGTGTGATGAACTGAAGAACTTTGCAGCCAACATACTTCTCTAGTTGGTGAATGAAGTTGCATACTAGGATTTGTGTACAATTGGTTAGTCACGTACTTGAGAGCCGTGCATAAAAAGGAGAAATTGTCTTTACAGAGTAAGTCCAATTGTGTATTGGAGTAAGGGTTTAACTATAGGTTGGTATAAGGTACTGAAATTCCTTGATTTGTAACCACTTGTTGTGATAATAGTGGAATTTCAGGAGTAGTGACTTGAAAATCACCCGGTGGGGTTTTTTGCCGTGTAGGTTTTCCCCATTCGTAAACAAATCACCGTGTCAATTTATTTTCCGCTGCATACTTTAGTTATTTGGTAATTTTTTTGTGCTACCACGCGCTTTGCATATTAATTAACTTAATTAATTCACTTGGCTAAATTAATTGGTTAATTTATCACAAAGGGTCAATTCGTGTTTTGGCCTGTCATATCTTATTCAAGCTATGGGGTGTAATATTAAGACATTGATAAGTGTCTGTAATTAAACCATTTTTTGCACTATTTTTTGCTAGCTTCTGTTCAAAATCTCTTTCAGGACACACAAGCTGAAATGGACGTCGCATATGCACGAATTATGGTTCAGTTGCCTTTCAATTATGTGTTTGTTACTTTGTCGTCTACATCTTCAATTTCATAACACCATACCTAGCTTTTGCCTCCTATTAAAAACTCTTGCAGCTTTCTTTGCTAGTTGCTATAATTACGTGTCATTTGTCATGGTTGCTTTTATGATGACTTTGACAAATTGTTAGGCCTCACAGCGGGTTGTTTTGAGACTCTTCCATAAGTCACGAGCTGTATACATTGGCCATGTTAGCAATGGCTAAGCTGGTAGTTGCGAGAAATGCCAGCGGCACGAATATATGATGAACTAGGAAGTTTCAATCAGCTTATTAAAAAATAGATACAAGAAAAAAAGGAAGTTACAGTCACAGAGTCAGTATGAGACACATCTCCACTGACGTTTTAGGGGTTGAAACCAGTATTTTTATTCCTAGTTTTTGTCTTTCTAAGTCATTAGAATGTATTACTGTTTAACCAAATAGGTATTACACATTTACACTCGGTTAGGAACCACAACTCATGAACTCCAAAGAACACTAGTATTGGGTTCAACCTGGAAGCATCTCTCTCTTTCACAAAATAAAGGGCACAAGTATTTTCTTCCACCCTTTTATTTATTTATTTATTTATTTATTTATTTATTAATAAATAGGTTTTGGCCTAGATTTGAAATACTGACTTCCGCTTTATGAGATGTCACTCACAAGTCACAACTGAACGTGTTGCCTTTAATTTAGACTTTTAACTCAAATTGTTTTAAGATCCCCAAATTCATGATAATGATAAAGATGTTCTAAGGTAAAGCTCAAGGTTGGAGAGGCAATGAAATTGAGGTAAAGTCAGCAACTGTTTGCCTGCCAAGCTACGCGTGGACGCCAATGCCTCCAATCTCTTCAATTTGCTTTACATAAATTTCTGGTACGCGCTACTCTCTCTCTCTCTCTCTAGCAAAATCTTTTTTTTTTTTTTTTTTGAATTAAATTTGTGTTTGACTCTTTAGCACTTTTTAATTCTTGCTTTTGTATGGGTTGTTTTTTTGTTTTCAATTCCAACAGTATTCACACTTTTTAACATCATGTGTAAAATTATGAACATTTTGCGTGAAAATGTAAAACAATTAGCACTTTTATATATCTATCTAAATCTTAGCACTTTTATATATCCATCTAAATCTTGTCTTGCACCTATAAATACAATGAATATAGGGTTACATATTCATTTAGCCTCTAAAGTTTACATGGGTTTTGATTCTCCTCTCTAAATTCTAAATTTTATTTATTTATTTATTTTTAAATATTGAAAAAATTATACTTTCTATTTTTAAACTTTAAAATGACCTTGTTTTATCCCTAAATTATTGAAAAAAAAAAATTGTTCCTACTTTAGCTCTTAAAATATTTTGGGGGAGGCTCTTAAAAGAAATTGTAATGTTTTCAATAGTTTAAAGATGAAAAAGAAGACCTTTTAAGATTTAGGGACAAAAAACTTGAAAGACGAAAAAATATATATTAGCTATGAACATAATAGTCCAATCTGGCAAGTGATATTTTATTAAGAACAATGTTTGGCTAGCCAATGGCTACAGCTCATTAGATGTAAATTTTGACAAATTCACCACTGCATTACATTTTCTCATATATCATTTAAGCTTGCCAAATTTATCAAAGATTAAAGATCAATAACTATGTCATCAATTAAATACTTAAATTTCAAGTTTTTTAGTTTAAAATTATGCATAAAAAATAAGTTTGTAAATCAAATAGTAAATAATATCTAATTGGCTTGAAATTTGACATATATGTTAATGACATAAAAAACATACAACTCAACGGTTAGGTTTTCGAAATATATAGCTATATGAATTTATTTAGCAAGAGTAATTACATCTAAGTTTGTTGCCAAATTTTGTTTAATTTGTATCAGAGCCACTCAGCACCCATGGCAACCAATTCTCCCTCCACTCCTTCCTCTATAGTTAACCCACTTAAACTCTCGATTACCCATCCTTGTCTTCTCTCACTACCCAATGCCCATAAGTTCTTATCCATCAAACTCACAAACAACTCTCTGTATTGTAAAACATAATTCATCCCTTACCTTAGAAGTCAAGATCTTCTTGGCTTTGATGGCTCTAACCCATGTCCTCATTTTACAATTTGTGTGGAGAAAATTTTGGTACTACCACCACTAACTTCACATCTTCGACCTGCCAAGACCAACTTCTTATAAGTCTCCCTTTGGTACCAACACTGACTTCATATCTTCAACCTGCCAAGGCCAACTTCTTATGAGTCTTCTAATTTCATCTTTGTCTGATAAAAGCCTTCATCTCGTTATTGATCTCACCCCTCTCATCAAATCTGGACTGTAAGTTCGTTTAGACCCCTTAAACCCAACAGATTAACCTAGAGAATTAGCCAAGTGATTAACTTAGGTAATTTAAATAAATCTAGGTGAACACAAATATATTAAAAACAATAAAGCAACGGAAAATAAATAATACAAAGATCTGATGACCTAGGAAAACCAAACCGGTAAAAAACCTGAGGAGGATTTAACCTAGCTATCCTCAAGGTAAAATAGCAAATCCACTAGAAAGAATTGAAGTTTACACAATAGCGACTTAGACCACTAACATCCTATTGCTACCTGCCTGTAGGAAACTTACTACCACGACCACGTGACAGCTCCGAGATCCACAGACTCCTTCTTTCCTTGAATTCTTCAGCAATCCACAAGCGCACCTGCTTGTATATCTTTAAGTTCTCTTGATTCTGCAACTGTATGATTTACCAATCTCTTGACATGAATCTTGAGTTTGGAAACCCTAAGTGTATTTGAAGGTAAACACCTCTAGATCTAACAAATAGATTCACAAACACAGCATTCAGAACTCTAAAAACGTGGCTAGGGTTTACCCTTATATACTTAGGGCAAAACATAAAACCCTATACATTAAATGGGCTTGGGCTGAGTTGGAAATTTTCTGCAGAAAAACGTTCTGCACGATTTTCGATCGGTCGAGTCTAATTCTCGATCGATCGAGTCAGGCAGAAAGTGAACAGTGAATTCTGCAGTCAACTCGATTCCAACTTTACATAAAAAGCCATACTTTGAGCAAGTCTAACACAAGACTTAAAGAATGTTTTGATCATGGTTTGCCAACATTACAAATTGAAGTTCTAATACATTAGTTCCTAATTCTTAGAACCTAACAAACTCCCCCTTTGGCAATTCGTGACAAAACACAAACTAAACAAAAAGCTCAAAGTTTACAAATTGAAACAGCCCATTACAAAATTAAAAAGCCACTAAACAATTCAATCTAACTACTATCTAACAGTTGCAAAGTAGACAGCAGCACGACTGAATCAACCTGTATATTCCTGTAATACTTAACAAACACATAAACGCATGTGTGGAAAATACAAGGAATATAAAAAAAAACTTCTTGATTTCACATAACACAAAATGAAGACATATATCATGAATAAACATCATAAATATAAATCAATAAGCAAAGTAGCATAGTGAAATAAGAAACATATACATCAAAATGTATCTCAACAAAAGATATCTCCTATCAAGAGCCAAAAATAAATAAATAAATACAAAGTGAAGCATCTAGATACAATCTAATAACTCCACAAGCTCAAACAGTGTCACAGTAAGGTACAAAACTCAACTCCCCCTAAGACAAAAATCTCCTCTACAAAACATGGACTCTCCTCAATAGAATGCACTCCTCCTTTTTGTGACGAATTGCCAAAGGGCACTCACTCATCATCAAAAGGAAGTGGCGGAGGAGAACAAAAAAAACTCGCCAAATCCGCTCTCAAAGCCCGAAGCTCATCAAGGACATCCACCAGAAGCTGACCATGAGCCGCCTGAACGATCATGACAGTGTCCAAAGTCCAACGAATATCAGCAACATCCGAAGGAGAAGGTGGAGGAGCATCAACAGTAGCAGCAGCAAGAACAGCAGACGTCTCAGCTGCAGGAGCATCTATAGAAAAAGAAGGGGGTGGAGTGACACCGGAAGGTTCTACCCTAGGACGCTTAGAGCTAGCTCAAAGTTGAACAGCCCTTTGCCTCAAAAAAGTAGCACCTATATGAGCAATGACATGTACAGGCTCAGAAGCAGGAAAATCACCTAAACCTAAATGAAGGAGAATCCTATGAATAAAAACAGGAAAGAACAAAGCATGAGCCGTAAAACTAAACCGATGTACCTCGTTTAAAGAACGAAGGAACAAATGAGGAAAACTAATAGGGCATCAGTAACAAGCGCATACAAAAACACACATCGCTCAAAAAGGATGGTGTGGAGATGAGAAATAGGCCACAAGGAATGATAAGCAATCCTAAAGAAAAGGTAATGAAACTTAGAGAGTTCAGCAGACGTGATCCGAGGATCAGAACCCCACTGGATAAAAGACCCAGTGATGTATGACATAACATCATCTAGAGGTGGAGACTCCTCATATGGAAAGACGGGATGATCAACAATAGGCACCCCAAGAGCATCAGACACCACCGAAGGGGTAATGCGATACTCTACACCTCATAACCAAACCTTAACCAAGGTGTTGGTATCATAGATGTGGATAGAGAGGTTCGAATAGAACTCTCTAATCAAGGTGGCAAGAGGAGGAGGATGCTCAAACTCGAGCAAAGATAACCAACCTCGACGCTCAAAGTTACGTCTCACCTCAGGATCTACCTTATCTAGAATAACCCTACGCTCAACCCAAATATGACGCCTAAGATTAAGGCTCTCATAGGTCTCTTGGTTCTTCTCACTAGGGAACCGATCACTATCGAATGAAGGTGAAGGGTCAGAAGTCCTATGGGCTCTAGTTTTCCTAGGCATGGTGCTAAGAACAGAAAAGAGAGACACAGAAAGAGAAGAGCAAAAACAAAAAACTAAGGGCAGACTGCAAGTTAGCACAGCAAAGAAAATATATAAATATCAAATCTATATGATGTATGAACAAACTATGCAAATGATGCATGAACTAATGTAGTGACAAGTTCAAATATAATCCAAATTAACAAAATTGACTTGAACATGAGTTTTAAATTAAAAATATCCAATTTTGAAAAACCCAATTTTCAAAACATAACAAATTGAAAAATTGATCATCACAGCAGTTAAATAACACAATATAATGATCAAATTAATCAATCTAACAAGCCAATTTCATCAATTTAAATCAAATTGAATAAAATCCCCAAATTTATCAATTTCAAGCCCTAGATTTTCAAATTTTTCACAAAACATCAAATTAATCATATTAAACCACATGTAATGCTTGGATAAGGTGTCTCCACAAAAACCCATGATTGATTTGGAAGAAAAGCACCCAAAATCATTACCAAAAATACCAAAACACTAAAATGCCGAAAATAACCCAAAATGCATGAAAATAATGCATGAAACATGAAAATAAAAACAAATGGAGGGGCAAAAATGTCTTACCGGCCTTGGGAGAGAGGATTGATGCAAAAAGATCGGAGGAAAACGACAAAAACACCAAAAATTGCTTTGACCGATTGGTGAGAGACAAAAAGTGTTTGAAAAGATTTTGAAAAAGTGAAGAATACGTGAGTAAAGATCCTTTTTTAAAAACACTCAGCCCGCTTTTCGATCGATCGAAAAACAGATTCGATCGGTCAAAAATCCTTCGATTGATCCACTACCAATCAAGAAACGATCGAAACACACAGAGACTTTACTAAGATTTTAAAAACAATTTCGACCAATCGAAAAACAGGCTCGATCGATCGAAATTTTAGAAAAATTGAATTTTTGAAAAACGAAACCGATTTGCTCAAAAACTCCTCAAAGCATTAGATTTTAGGAAAAGAATGCATGAGTATGAGATGAAATGCTTTCCAAAAACCCATGTTTTTAACCCAGATCTCTCAAAGCAAAATGTTCTCTCATTATCCCTCAATCATTTAAACAAGCAAATATGTTTTGCATCAATTTTCAAAATTATTCAAACTTGGTTGGTCAGACCAAAAACACACACAATAACATGTACACAGTTTAGCAAAGAATAACTTGTGTAGTGTGTGCAACTAGCATAAGTTTGAGAAACATATGAGGTGATATGCACATAGTAGTCAATCACAATTTCTACAAAATCCATCACATGAATTTGAAAGAGACTATTACTTAAAGAGTTATATCATATAACTCTCACATCTCCTAGAATAAAAGCTTGCAATCATGTAAGTTTCTTAATTTGCCTCAAAATTAATATCCAATTTAATTGATTAGAAACTTAATAATAGTCGGGATAATGTACACACCAATATTATTTGAATTGTGAAATTATTATAGCCCAATAATGTACACACCAATTTTATTTAGAGGCTATACATTATGTTCTTTTTGTGCATGTGCTACACTTTCTCAAGTACAAAATCTTACGATATGCACTAAGATGTTCATGATTGGCTAGTAAATAGTGGTGAGATAATTATTTATGCCTTTTTCAATAAGACCAAGTCCGACAATCAAAGACATAAGACTTCAAGATCAAGATCATGTGATCAACAGATATAGCATCTTCCCACACAACATGCACAACAAAACTTCAGCTAGTAAAGTGCAATAGAAATAAGTGCAACAAAGCTAAACAAGGTACATTCACATGTTATGCAAAATTTGATTGACCAACCTTGTCTTCAAGTTCAAGGAAAAATTGCAAAAACACAATTTGCAAAAAAAAATTTTTTTTTTTTTATATAAATAAAAGAAACAAACATCCTAAAATGAAATGCATGAATGTTGTGCAATGCAAATTCTAGAAACAAGGTTACAAAAGATAGAGTAATGAAGTACAAGGACCATGTCATACAGACTCAATTAGGTCGAGCCTTTTGCATCCAAAACTTTTTAGATGCAACTCTTGCATTGGAGTTATGATTCACATTAGAATTCTAAGCAACTCTAGGATTGGAATAAAGGTTTAAAGCCTTTACCAATTCACCAATAAGTACCATAGGATTGCAACTTAAAACAATTTGGACGAATGTGTCCAGACTTTCCACAAAAATGACAAATCCATGCAGGCTTATCATGCAACTTGCCCTTAGAAGAGATAGAAGCTCTCGAATGAGAAGTTTGAAGATCAACCCTAATCTTCCTAGGTGGAGTAATATCTATAGATTTGACAGGTTCACTCACCAAGGGTTTAACAATCTCACTCTTAGGAGGTTCAGAAGAGGGAACAAATTTTGTGGAAGAAGGTTTAAGCACAGAGATGCTATCCACAAAACCTAAGCCAGTCTTGTCAGAGGGAGACTTTTGAACACTCAACATGTGATCAAGTTTGGAGCTTGCAGACCTATTAGTTTGTTCTCTAGCAAAAGATAATTCAAGTTCCAAACATTTAACTTTATCAAGTAAAAACATGTTCTCAGTTTTCACATTATTCAAAAGCTTATTTGCATCAAACAATTTCATAATTAAATTCTTCTTATCAAGTTCAAGAGATGCAATTTTCTTTAAGCCTAAATCAACATTCATGGCATCCTTTGCAGTAACTTTGCAAAGTTTATTATAGGCTTCCTGTAAATCTGCATCTTCAAAGAGTTCTCCATCAGAAGGGCTCTCTTCAACAGACACGCTTTCATTAACTACAGTAATAGCAGTGAAAGCAATGAAGTTTCCTTCCTCATCACTAGCAAATTTATTGTCAGAAACTCCATCATCACTAAGGGTTACAGCCATAGCCTTACCCTTAGACTTCAGGTATGTAGGACATTCAGATTTCATATGACCATACCCTTGACATCCATAACATTGTTGTCCTAAAGAATTATTAGAAGGTTGACCTACTTTCTCTTTAGGTTTTTCAGTGTTGTTAACTTTAGTGGGGTCATTCCTCCTAAAATTTCTAGGTTCAGCAGTGTTCTTGCCTCTTGCCCTTCTGTTATTGTTCCTAAGAAAGTTTCTAAAGTTCTTGGCAAGATAGGCAATCTCTGTAGCAGAGAGTTTATCATCAAATCCATCATCCTCAACATCATCAACAGACTTAAGAGCCATTGATTTGGATTTGTTTGTCTTAGGTAAGTCCAACTCATAGGACTGAAGAGATCCTACAAGTTCATTAACAGGGATGGAATCCACATCCTTGCTTTTAGTGATAGCAGTCACTTTGGGTCTAAAGTCCTCAATCAAAGATCTAAGAATCTTCCTAACAATTTTAGGTTGATCATAGATTTCTGTTGGGAAATCATCATGTTTGTATCGCATACAAAACATACGCAGCGGAAAATAAACGGATCTACTTCATTCGCAATTGATAACATGCACTATGTAGGTTTCAGAATATAAGAACAAGAGAGTGTACCTTGATGTAGTGAAATTCAAAACCGAATGAAGATGTACTCGGGAAGACTTTCAATCTTCACTCCAATTCCACTCGATGCCCAAGATGTGTGGTCTCTCAATCAGTTCTATGTATCTAGAGAGAATATGAAAGAATGTCTCTCTTCCTTATTTCATTACCACAATTATGATAAAACATACAAACCATTTTATTCTGTATAAAATTCTATATGTTTTTCTCCACATAACTGATTATCTAATTGGGCCGGCCTATTGGGCCTTTCCAATTGGGTTTTAGTGTGTGGCTTGGAGTGGGACCAAAAGGGAACAAATAAGACACTAGCTCCAATGGCCTTGGGCTTTTCTGTCAACTCTTGACAAGTCCAAAGTTACCATTAATTATATTTAATACCACTATATGAATATAATTGCACTCTAGGCCTCATTAATAAATTATATCCCAAGACTTTATTATACATGCAACCCCTTCATAAAATATTCATAGTAACACAAAGTCATAAATATAGACTGCCACTTTGTGAATTACTACATCTTAATCCTTGAGTACCCGGTTTAATCCTTATGAGTTATTCACCATATATTTATGAAATCCAATTTCATAAATATATACTTTAGTCTTACTAAAGTGGTTAGGCCTAACTCTCTGAATAACTGTACCCATTAAACTTATCTCAAGGGAACATTTTATATCTCCGTTAAGAGACTATGAATTTCATCTTGAGAATATATGTTCCATCAACACTAAATGTGGCTGCCCAACATACTGAGGTTTTGACCGTTACTTTAGATCTCACTCCTGATATATCAAAGCAACCTACATTTCATGATCAGCTCCATTATTCTCTCAGGATTAAGAGTTCATGTGAATACAAGTCGTGAGACTTATTATTCAATTGACAGTTGTTAGGAGAATAATAAATCTCACAGCGGTCCAGTTCAATATGTCTTAACTCTTAAAACATATCAACATATTAACTAGAAGTCACCACTTCCATGATCAAGACAAATCATCGTAGTTAATATGTTATAGTCTTCGCAGATGAAATGCCCAATTTCATCACCGACTACGAACCAAAACTCTGAGTTTACAAAGAACTTGTGATCTATATCTTCTGTGACTAAATCACATAAATCACATACTATGCATCTCATGGACTATTTGATAATGTCTGAATATTCATGTTACCATTATTTTAGATAAGAATAAAACAACTTTATTAAACACAATATTAAGTCATACATCATTACTCACATAATGTCATACATAATATCATACATGGCAACATACAATAGGATTTAAGGGCACATATCCTAACAAACTCCCACTTGCCCTAAAGATTATTTTGCACTAATCTAACTCTCATTCCCTCCAAATGTGACTCGAAGGTCCTTTGAGGCAAGACTTTGGTAAAAGGATCTGCTAGATTATTTGCACTTTCAATCTTTGCAACCACCACATCTCCACGAGCAATAATGTCTCGAATGATGTGGTACTTTCTCTCAATGTGCTTTCCTTTCTTATGATTCCTTGGATCTTTGGATTGTGCAACCGCTCCACTATTGTCATAAAACAATGTGATAGGAACTTGCTCCATTCTCACTACACCAAGATCAGAAAGGAATTTCTTGAGCCATACAGCTTCCTTTGCCGCCTCACAAGCAGCAACATATTCAGCTTCCATGGTGGAGTCCGCAATACAAGATTGCTTAACACTCCTCCAACTTATGGCTCCACCTCCCAAGGTGAATACACATCCTGACGTGGACTTTCTGAAATCTAGATCTGATTGAAAGTCTGAATCTGTATAGCCAACGGGAATCAAATCCTCACAACGGTAAACAAGCATATAATCTCTCGTTCTCCGTAGATACTTGAGAATATGCTTTACAGCTTGCCAATGTTGTGGTCCTGGATTTGATTGATATCGGCTGACCATGCCAACTGAAAAACAGATATCCGGTCTAGTACAAAGCATGGCATACATGAGACTTCCTACTGCAGAGGCATAAGGAACTTGTCTCATCATATCTACTTCCTCTTGAGTCTTAGGCCTTTGGTCATCAGATAGAGGAACTCCATGTCTGAAAGGAAGTAATTCTTTCTTGGAGTTTTGCATGCTAAACCGTTCTAGAACCTTATCTATATATCCAGCTTGTGATAAGCCTAACATCTTATTCTTACGATCTCGCCAAAGCTTGATCCCTAGAATAAAGTTTGCCTCACCCAAGTCCTTCATATCAAATTGGCTTGACAACCAAACCTTTATTGATGACATTACACCTACATCATTTCCAATAAGTAGAATATCATCAACATAAAGCACTAGGAACATTATTACTTTGTCTTGATGTCTTTTGTACACACATGGTTCATCAAGATTTTGTTCAAAACCAAATAATTTGATTGCTTGATCAAATCTTATGTTCCATGACCTAGATGCTTGCTTAAGTCCATAAATGGACCTATTCAACTTGCATACCATATGCTCTTGGTTCTTTGCTATGAAACCTTTTGGTTGCTTCATATAGATTTCCTCTTCAAGATTGCCATTAAGAAATGCAGTCTTGACATCCATTTGCCAAATCTCATAATCATAATGAGCAGCAATGGATAAGAGAATTCTGATAGATTTAAGCATTGCTACTGATGAAAATGTTTCCTCATAATCAATACCTTCTTTTTGAGTATACCCTTTTGCCACTAGCCTTGCTTTAAAGGTTTCAACCTTTCCATCTATCCCTCTCTTCCTCTTGTAAACCCATTTGCAACCAACAGGTTTAATGCCGTTAGGCGCCTTTACAAGATCCCAAACTTGATTGGAATACATGGAATCTAATTTTGATTTCATAGCTTGGACCCAATGATGTGCATCTATATCATTCATTGCTTCTTCATAAGTGTAAGGATCAGTTTCAGCCTCCTCTGAGATAGCCTCATAAGTCTCTCCAAGACCTACGAATCTTATAGGTGGCCTAACATTCCTTCCACTACGACGAGGCAACTGTGTACTAGACATCTCATGAGTAGTATCTTGTGGTGTATCCAATACAGCCACATCATCCCTAGTTTGAACTATTGGTTGTTCGATTACAGGTTCATTCATTTCAGCCAAGACAACTCTACTTCTAGAAGTAAAATTATTCATATAGTCATTTTCCAAGAATTTAGCATTTGTACTAACAAAAACTTTGTTATCTTTATGACTATAGAATAAATAACCCCTAGTTTCTTTTGGATAACTCACAAGCAAACATACTTCTGATTTTGATTCCAACTTATCAGACTTCCCTTTTAATACATGTGCTGGACGACCCCAAATGTGGAGATATTTCATACTAGGCTTACGCCCACTCCACAATTCCATTGGTGTTTTGGGAACAGATTTTGATGGAACTAAATTCAAAAGATGTATTGCTATATCTAAGGCATAACCCCAAAAAGAAATAGGTAAAGTTGAGTAACTCATCATGGACCTAACCATTTCTAAAAGAGTCCTATTCTTTCTTTCTGCTACACCATTTTGTTGGGGAGTTCCAGGTGCAGTTAATTGGGATACAATCCCATTTTGAGTCAAGTAATCCTTGAAATCCCCAAGAAGGTATTCGCCACCACGATCAGATCGAATGACCTTTATGTGTTTACCCAATTGATTCTCAACTTCAGCCCTAAACTCTTTGAATTTTTCAAAAGTTTCGGACTTTCGTCTCATTAGGTACACATAACCAAATCTAGAGTAATCATCGGTGAAAGTGATGAAGTACTCATAACCTCCTTTTCCTTGGGTTGACATAGGACCACAAACATCCGTATGAACTAATTCTAGCAACTCTTGGGCTCTTCTACCTTTTGCATTAAAAGGTCGTTTAGTCATTTTTCCTTCCAAACAAGATTCACAAACTGGAAATTCATCAAAGTCCAATGGCTCTAAGAGACCATCTTTGATCAGTCTTTGAATTCTGTTTGGATTAATATGACCCAAACGCAAGTGCCAAAGATATGCATCATTAGTAGAAGGAAACTTTCTCTTTAATGATTTTACATGAGAGTTATTATCTAATTCAGAATTGTATAATTCATGCTTATCAGGAGTTAAAATATAAAGATCATCCACAATATTGCCAGAACAGATAAACATTTTATCCTTCTTTATTACAACATTATCTTTTAGGATAACACAATATCCATTTTTACCTAAATAAGTTGCAGAAATTAAATTCCTACGAACATTAGGTACATACAGACAGTCTTGCAATATTAAAACTCTAGTATCAAAGCATAAATTAAAAACTCCAATAGCTACAACTGGAATTCTACTCCCATCAGCCAAGGTCAGAAACAACTCTCCTTTTTTAAGTCTTTTGGTCTCCTGGAACCCCTACAAAGAATTGCAGATATGATTAGTACAACCTGAATCCACACACCAGGAATCCGTGGGATTTTGTACCAAACATATTTCAAGAAGGAATGAAATTTTCATACCCTTATTGGCAGCCTTAAACTTTGGACAATTCCTCTTCCAATGTCCTTTCTCACCACAATGGAAACATTTTCCTTTCAGCTTCTTTCCTTTGTCGGCAACCCCTAAGGCAATTTGTTTACCCTCCTGCTTAGTGAAGTCCTTCTTCTTCTTCTTCTTACCATTTCCTTTCGACTTAGGTTGAGAAGTAGAAGCTTCACCCATATAGGCTTGAACATTAGAAGTACCAAGGATGCTTTCCGCCGCTACCAACTCATTCATTAATTCAGACAAAGAATAAATCTTTTTGTTCATGTCATAATTAAGTCTGAATTCCTTGAATGATTCCGGTAGTGACTGGAGTATCATATCCACTTAGGATTCTCCATCAATGTCGGCACCCAAAACTTCTAAAGTATTTAGATTAGAGATCATTGTAAGACAATGTTCTCTCACTGAACTACCTTCAGCCATTTTGGTATTATAAATTTGCCTCATGGTTTCTTGCCTTGCAGAACGGCCTTGCTTACCAAACATCTCCTTCAGACTGTGCATAATGTCCGAAGCTAGTTCTACATCCTGCATTTGATGCTGTAAAACATTTGAGATGGACGCTAGGATGTAGCACTTGGCCATTTCATTAGATTTCTGCCAATGATCATATCGTTGTTTTTCCTCAGGAGGAGCATCTAATGAAGGAAAGCTAGGACATGGTTGAGTAAGCACATATTTGTGCTCTTCAGCTGTGAGAACTATGTCCAAGTTTCTTTTCCAGTCAACATAATTGGTTCCAGTCAGTTTGTTTTGATTAAGAATGCTAACAAGTGAGCTAAATGATGTCATGTTCAAATATGAAATAATAAACATGAATATAATAAGTAAACTGGACATTATCAATTTAGCATATAAACATATAATATGGAACCTTAATAAAACCATAATATAATATATGCAACGACAACACAATCCCGCAATTAATATTTCTCGGTAGCGAGGTCATACCAATCACTATGATTAAGCAAGGATTATCCTCATTATTAATGCTATCATGGTAACTTTTACCAAACAAAAATAATGTGCCGCTTATCCTTTAGCCTCTAAGTGATAATGACATAGCTCCGTAGGGAGGTTAACATTATACTTAGTCTAGTGTACATCATTGTCTAGAATCAATGTGAGTCACCAAGTAACTCCATGGTAGCGTGGTCGCTCTCAATGTAAACACACACTTCATCTATCATTAAGAAGTTTAACCTGTAGTACCATGAATTAAACACCCTCCGTAGGGAGCAAGGCATATACACCAAGGCGAGGTGATTAATCACACTACTATAAACCGACAATGGAGGCCGTGAGATCCAACCCTTGAATCTCTCTCCCACTAGATGTTTTAAAATAAAGGTTTTTATCTTTAAACATGCATAAAATAAATGTGCCCCTCGATCGATCGAAAAAATTAAACAATTCGACTTAAACCTTCTGTCTGATTCGATTGATACTCAATCGCCTCTCGATCGATCGAAAATAAAATTCGATCGATCGACTAGCAATCGAATATTAATCAATTCAAAAGGATAAGTCTCTGTTTCACTCGATCGATCGAAAGTAAATTTCGATCGATCGAAACTCGTAAAACTCGAATTTCCAGAAATTCTTCTAAGGCAGTTTTCAACCGTTTTGCATGAACAAACAACCATCATACGAAAATGACAGACAGAAATTGATATCAAAACTGAAAACTATTGATGCTATAGCCTTAAAGATCAATATAACATTCTTAAATTCATATTTAAACAACATCATAACATCAATATCAGTTTTTATCAAATCATAGTTTCAACAACCATGCAGAAATCTATCAACTTGAAACTATAATCTCTAATTCCAAAACGAACAAAACATGTTATACAGATTCGAAATGAAAACCTGGCTCTGATACCAATATTGGGAAATCATCATGTTTGTATCGCATACAAAACATACGCAGTGGAAAATAAACGGATCTACTTCATTCGCAATTGATAACATGCACTATGTAGGTTTCAGAATATAAGAACAAGAGAGTGTACCTTGATGCAGTGAAATTCAAAACCGAATGAAGATGTACTCGGGAAGACTTTCAATCTTCACTCCAATTCCACTCGATGCCCAATATGTGTGGTCTCTCAATCAGTTCTATGTATCTAGAGAGAATATGAAAGAGTGTCTCTCTTTCTTATTTCATTACTACAATTATGATAAAACATACAAACCATTTTATTCTATATAAAATTATGTATGTTTCTCTCCACATAACTGATTATCTAATTGGGCCGGCCTATTGGGCCTTTCCAATTGGGCTTTAGTGTGTGGCTTGGAGTGGGACCAAAAGGGAACAAATAAGACACTAGCTCCAATGGGCTTTGGGCTTTTCTGTCAACTCTTGACAAGTCCAAAGTTACCATTAATTATATTTAATACCACTATATAAATATAATTGTACTCTAGGCCTCATTAATAAATTATATCCCAAGACTTTATTATACATGCAACCCCTTCATAAAATATTCGTAGTAACACAAAGTCATAAATATAGACTGCCACTTTGTGAATTACTACATCTTAATCCTTGAGTACCCGGTTTAATCTTTATGAGTTATTCACCATATATTTATGAAATCCAATTTCATAAATATATATTTTAGTCTTACTAAAGTGGTTAGGCCTAACTCTCTGAATAACTGTACCCATTAAACTTATCTCAATGGAACATTTTATATCTCCGTTAAGAGACTATGAATTCCATCTTGAGAATATATGTTCCATCAACACTAAATGTGGCTGCCCAACATACTGAGGTTTTGACCGTTACTTTAGATCTCACTCCTGATATATCAAAGCAACCTACATTTCATGATCAGCTCCATTATTCTCTCAGGATTAAGAGTTCATGTGAATACAAGTCGTGAGACTTATTATTCAATTGACAGTCGTTAGGAGAATAATAAATCTCACAGCGGTCCAGTTTAATATGTCTTAACTCTTAAAACATATCAACATATTAACTAGAAGTCACCACTTCCATGATCAAGACAAATCATCGTAGTTAATATGTTATAGTCTTCGCAGATGAAATGCCCAATTTCATCACCGACTACGAACCAAAATTCTGAGTTTACAAAGAACTTGTGATCTATATTTTCTGTGACTAAATCACATAAATCACATACTATGCATCTCATGGACTATTTGATAATGTCCGAATATTCATATTACCATTATTTTAGATAAGAATAAAACAACTTTATTAAACACAATATTAAGTCATACATCATTACTCACATAATGTCATACATAATATCATACATGGCAACATACAATAGGATGTAAGGGCACATATCCTAACAATTTCACCCAAATTATATGCAGAATTAACAATATCATTCAGTTTAGCATAGAACTCATCAAAGGATTCATCATCATTCATTCTAATGCTTTCAAATCTAGTAGTTAACTGCTGCAATTTATTTATTTTAATTGCCTTTGTGCCTTCATGCACAGTCTGGAGAATTTTCCAAGCAGTATGAGCAACCTCAACATTAGAGATCCTCTTAAATTCCTCCATGGAGACAGCATTGAAAATAACATTCATAGTTTTGCTATTGAAAGCAGCTGCCTCCTTTTGAGAAGTTTGCCACTCACTCACAAGAGTAGTGGGCTTCTCCCATCCGTACTTAACGGAGTTCCAGACTCTCTCATCAATAGATTTTAAGAATGCTTTCATCCTTACTTTCTAATAAGCATAATTGTTCCCATCAAAATGAGGTGGAACAACAAGAGAGTGTCCGTGTTCCATGACAACAGGGGTCAAGGATCAGCTCAAAGATCAAAGGATCAAAAACAAAAGCTACCCGCTCTGATACCACTTGTAAGTTTGTTTAGACCCCTTAAACCCAACAGATTAACCTAGAGAATTAGCCAAGTGATTAACTTAGGTAATGTAAATAAATCTAGGTTAACACAAATATATCAAAAACAATAAAGCAGCGGAAAATAAAGAACACAAAGATCTGATGACCCAGGAAAACCAAACCGGTAAAAAATCTGGGGAGGATTTAACTTAACTATCCTCAAGATAAAATAGCAAATCCACTAGAAAGAATTGAAATTTACACAATAGCGACTTAGACCACTAACATCCTATTGCTACCTGCCTGTAGGAAACTTACTATCACGACCACGTGACAGCTCCGAGATCCACGGACTCCTTCTTTCCTTGAATTCTTCAGCAATCCACAAGCATACCTGCTTGTATATCTTTAAGTTCTCTTGATTCTGTAACTGTATGATTTACCAATCTCTTGACATGAATCTTGAATTTAGAAACCCTAAGTGTATGTGAAGGTAAACACCTCTAGATTTAACAAATAGATTCACAAACACAGCATTCAAAACTCTAAAAACGTGGCTAGGGTTTACCATTATATACTTAGGGCAAAACATAAAACCCTATACATTAAATAGGCTTGGGCTGAGTTGGAAATTTTCTGCAGAAAAACGTTCTGCACGATTTTCGATCGGTCGAGTCTAATTCTCGATCGATCGAATCAGACAGAAAGTGAACAGTGAATTCTGCAGTCAACTCGATTCCAACTTTACATAAAAAGCCATACTTTGAGCAAGTCTAACACAAGACTTAAAGAATGTTTTGATCATGGTTTGCCAACATTACAAATTGAAGTTCTAATACATTAGTTCCTAATTCTTAGAACCTAACATGGACCCTCCTCGAATCTTCACTTGCCTCTGTCCCCTCTAATACTCAGATATTCCAAATTCACATGCAACTCCAAGGTCTTAAACAAGGTGATATGTTTGAAACTCAGTTTTTATGTAAGGCAAATCATTATTTGATGAACTCATTGTAGTAGGAAGACCACTCTTCCCTTTAGATTTTAATATTTGTACATTAAATGGTTTTGAATTTGACTTACGTGGTTTAGTCATGACTGGTCGTCTTAAACCCATTTCATTTCCTGTGTAACATGCATTTCCAAGACCATTATTGCATTAAAGTAAAGAGTCATTTGCAAAAGTGGTTGATAGTACATTTGGGAAACCGTTGTCCCCACCCCACCTTTTAATCGTTTTGCCAGTAGACTTAATTTCCTCCTTGTATCTTTCCTTATTCCTCATGTTGGACTCACCGGCTATGCAGAAACAATTCCGGAACTCCAAGACCCTACTTCCAGAAGGGTAACCAAGATTTAAACTTGATTATCGATCCCAAGTAATGTTCTACAAAACAGTCAATAATAACAATTTGTTACTTCTATGCACATGTGCATGTGTATATTTACATAGTTATATACTACCATTGTTTTTATAGAATAAACTTTTTTTTTTTTTGCTAAGAAATGATAAAACTTGACAAATGAAATTTGTAATTTTATATTTGGTACAAGTCACCAAATAAATTTTTATTGGATTAATATTATAAAAATCCTATCATTGGATTATATATATTCTATGTATTTTTAATGTACATGCCAAATTTGGTATCAATAATGTAATTTACCTTAAAATCCATAATTTTTTTTGCCTAATTTTAAATTAAATAGTTGAAGTTTAATAATTTTATATATGAGATAATACTTAATCCCTGGTTATTTTTATATTTTGCATGCATATAAGGTATAAGGCAATGCAATTCAAAATATTTAAAGGTAGATTTGTCAAAATCTACATATAATATATAGTTATTAAGTAATGTAACATTGATAAAAATTACACCAAGTGTAATATAATTATAAACCCAACCCATTTTTAATTTGAGAGATAGTTTGGTAGAGCGCAGAGATAGGAGTTGAGTTCATGGCACTTACTTTGATATCATAATAAAATACTCCTTGTCCAAAATTCATTATATCATTATTTTAGCAATGGATGTGTATATTTTCAGCTAGTTACAGGTCTTTCAGGCTTGGAATCAAGCCAAGATGCAATCATTATTCGAGCATACCTATACGAGCATGCAGAGGAAAAATTGACACCATATGGACTATGGACTAACTGTGACAAAGTTTACAAATTGCATTTCAGAACTAAGGAATAAGCTTGAACATGCAGGTTACAAAGATGAAGGTCATGTGATTCCCCAGTTAAAGGTGTTGAGGGAAAGATCAAAGGGAACATACTTGCTAGAGATGACAACTCAGTTGCATTTGATCGATAGGACCGCAAAAAAAGATACAAATGATTGTGTATCGCTCCAATAATGAGCACAAACCTAGTGGGTTTTATTCAAAAGGAGCTAATGATCGCGTTGCTAGATCTTATCTACATTAATTCTATGCCTAGAACTTGATTGCAAGAAAACTAACTCCGGTGATTGTTGAAATTAAAATAATGCAAACTCAAGTGCAAATTATATATCGCAAGTAATAATAGGTCGATCCAAGAAATGACATATTATTATTAATTTTTTTTTTCAGTTGCATGGTTTTGTTTATTACTAGCAACCCCACCACTATTTCTGGTGTATTCTTACATAACAATCTTGCCAACACTACGACATATATATTGGTTTAAAAATAAAATTAAAAGCACACTGGTTGAGATGGAACCCTTTAACGGCGATTCTTCTCCTTGTTTTCATCACTTGTTAGTTAAAGGGGCAAGTCCATAGACATAATAAAATCTATAAACTAAAAAACGGCCTTATATATGTTTCAAAATTTATAAAATAAAATACAGTTCATAAACATGCTACAATATATGATTTCTGAAACTTATATTTTGGGAGAATTCAGTATGAATAGATAATATTTTTAAAACTTATTTTCAGATAATATATTTTATATATATATATATATATATATATTTTCCATCATCTTTTTCGTTTTGTTTTTTTCATGAGTTTAACAAGAAGATTGGGAACATCATATATCTAGGTTTTCTTTTTCCTATCTTAAAAAGGACTTTAGGAACTAATTTATGAAAACACAATCAGAAGGCTTTCTCTCTAGTTCTTCATTTCCGCAACATAAACATCTTTTTTTCTCCCCTTAGTTACTCCCTTCAACTTAACAATGGATCGAACCCCATAATTAAATAAACATTGCTCTCTCCGGTAATTTCAAATCAAGCATAAGCATAAAAAAAAATGGTCATCAATATTTCAACACCAAGAAACACAAAAACATAAATTTTATTTTTTTTCAACTTATAATATTAACGGGAAAGAAAAGAAAGACTTGGATAATATATAGGACTCTCTCTTCATACACCCAAAACCACAAAACCAAGAGAGAAAGAGCTAAAGCATAATTCATTAAGAAAAACATTAATATAAAGACAAGTGTTTGACACACTTTTCATTGTTTTACGAGTTACTTCACTTCACTCTACGCCAACATATATGCATATATATATGCAAAATGTTCAACGTCTCTTGCTCGCTGGCTCTTTCTGAGAGTTGAAGTACACAGTGGCAACCGGTAAACCCAAATCGAGCTGTGCTGCAAAGAAGCGAGTGTTGAAGTTTGCTCGCGAGGGTGGCTGGTCCACGAGTCCTAGTGGAGACTTCTGTCGAAACAACACCAATATGTAGCGGTGAATTCCAATTGGGGGTCGAGGCCCTACATAAGGCAGTATTTCCTTCCCTGAAAAAACGTCCACATCACACTGCAACTAAGTCCACAAACCCTGGTTTTGATATTTTTGTTTGGATAATGTTTGTTGTACACGTCTGTCTGTTGTCCATACACATAGGTTTGCAAACAATTGAAACTACGAATTGAAGACACAATTTTGGGTTTTCAACTCACGTTTTCAATTGTTTTACGCTATGTGTCCGTGCAAACACATAGGTCTATAAACAACTGAAAATGTGCATTGAAGATACGTTTTGTTTTTTCAATTGTTGTACACCTGTGACAACTGATATGCAACAAGTTTTTAAGTGTTTATTTTTTGTGCTGCTAAAAAATTTGCAATATTTAGCTGACTGCAATCTTGAAATTTGCCAAGTGTGCTTATACATGTACACCACGTGGACAATCTAGAGAATTGCCATTTGGGGTCATTGAACACTATGTTGCTACCATGTCAATGAGGTGACAGTAGTAAGTGTCACCATACGTGTCAATATCAACAAAGCTTGAATATGTGCCAAACACGTGTATACAAAAATCATGCATGCAATTGTATAAAAGGACAAAATATGAAAATAAAACAAATTTGGTTCAAAGATATTTGTAAGAAAGAGAAAGCTGAATGTTCACAAAGAGATTTGCACCACGTGGACAGAGTATCATCATCAAACATGGTGTGAAAATTTGGGGCTAATTTTAGAAAATTTTTGCGGCTAGTGACAGTTGTTGATATGCAATTGGTGCAGGCCTTTTTTTTCAAGAATATGGGTGTGCATCATCATGATGTCATGAAACCTTGATGCTTTCGAATTTTTTGAAAATCTGAAACCAAATACATGCATGATTGATTTTGCCAGAAAAAAAAAAAAAAAAAAAAAAAAAAAAAAAAAAAAAAAAAAAGTGGTATCAAAGATTCTTTGTGAACCTATAATGAAAGAATGGCCAACTGATCTGGTTGTCAGTGACACTGCTTAACACTGCGGTTGCACCACCAACCATATATTATCATTCTATCAAAGAATCTTTTGAAACACTAAAACTCAAGCAAAGCAAATTATTAAAAAATTAAATAAAAAAAAATGTTGTATCACCTTAAATACTTTGGTTTTAAAATATTAGTCAAATGAAACTTGAATCAGCTTGCATGCATTTTTTGCGGGGAAAGAGCTAACTATAAAAGAAACTTGAAGTACAAGGACTCTATTTGGACTCTCAGAGAGAACAAGAGAGTAAAAGTGAACTTTAAAAAAAAAAAATTAATGAAAACAATAACTTTTGGTCTTGGTCTTTAATTACCTCGACTTGGGTTTGTTCCACCAGGAATGTTCAGAACGATCCTGAAAACACAAAACAAGTGCATTAAGACATTTGGGCAAAATAAAGAATGAAACAAAGCACATAGCTAGAAAAGTCAAAATTGAAGAAGTGACTGGCTGACCAGTGGACCCATTCTCGCATGTTGGGCTCACTAGGGCTAGGAGCATCAGGATCTGTCATCACCTGTCGGAACAACCATCATTAAAATGTTAGATTATGACTGTACCACAATGACAAGGCATAAGGAAGATGATTCGATCCTTCTTTATGAAGGTAAAGAAGTCATCCTAACTCCAAGCAAGTCGTGTAACATCATATTATAAACAAGCAAATCTCTCGAAAATCCAAAGTACTATACATGTAAAGATATCATAGCATATATAAAGACTCATGCATGCAAGCTTAAAGCTCTCCCACACAACGCAGTCACACTGAGAGTGTTAGAGAAAACAGACCAGAGCATATAGCTCGTCAGAATGACCAGTGAGTGTCACTTTTGGAGGATTGACTGCTATTGAGGGTTTGATATCACATCCGTTTGTCACATGCTTAGAGCCAAAGTAGGCAGCCATGTTCACAGTGGGAACAAACATGTCTACAACGTCACCAATAACTCTGCCCACAACAAGAGGATCAACAGAGGCAGCCATGAGAAAAGCAAAAAAAAAAAAAAAAAAAAAAGCTTAGAGACAAAGAGGAAAAACAAAGAAAAAAGTTAATTGAGAGTCGCTAGGATACTGAGATGGGACTCTTGGGCAGGGATTTTATGGTGCTGCAAAGGGAATTGGACCACTTGGATTTGTGTAATCTATGGTACATGCATAGGCCATCATAAAGTATAGAAGAGCAACGTCTAACACGTGTGAGGCCACCCAAGATGAAAAACCACCATCCTTACCTTTCCTTAATACAAATGGCTGCATCATAGCCGTCGGTTTTAAACACCACCTTTCAAATGTATCAGCCAACAATAGAAAGTTTTAAAGGCCACAGGCACCTCAAGATAAACATGAGTTAACATCATGCAAAACAGGATTTGAGGAGCCCACAGGAAAATCATTGCCTTTTCAAGAAGGTATAGAATGTTAAGGTGGACCTTGAAGCACTAAAGTGAAGCTCTCTCTGTCACTTCCACTATAGTGTGTTTTGGTTTTCGAAATATGTGCAAAATTTATTTACAAAACAATGTGCCAACAAGTATAATTGGTGGGTTTTAAAAACATGATAAATATATATTAAATTTTTTTTATTATTAGTTACACCTTAATTTGTAAAAAAATATATAACAAATAGTATTATCTCTAACATTTATCTCTTTTTTTAATAGAGAGTGCACGACAATAATAAAAAACCAGCATCGTAATGACATGAGATTCTCTTTGGCGTCATAATGATAATGATACATGAGATTCTCTTGAAAAACGACTCTTGTATTGTTGTTTATGAAATTAGGAAAAATTTAACAAATATCGAACTTTGGTTTAGAAATTTTTTTTTTAATTTTTTATGGAAAAAAAAAGTAACTAATTTTTTTTTTACAGCTTTTTAATTTTCTATAAAAGTGGTATAAAACTTTTCTAAAATTGTCTAATATCAAATGCTCTAAAAGCAATTGTTACCCAGACCCATAAAATTACTATGATTGAAATCTTTGGAAAAATGTTAAAATAACTACTAATCTTGTCATAAAAATGCTTACCAACATTTGAAAGGTTTGTCAAATTTTCTCTTAATGTTTTCAATGGATATATTGAAGGTTCAAATCTCACACTCCCAAGCCTAATCTCAACAATTTTATTTTGTGAGTTCAAGTTAACTCAACTAGTAATATAACTTATTATTGAATAATGGGTTCAAAACTTTACTATATATATATATATATAAACTAATTGATGTCTTAGTCTGATTGTAAAAGGCAATCATCATTAAGCGAGAGACATATATAAATTTCATTAATTATTTTCTAGTTATGAATTGAATTCAAAAATTGACTCATTAATTTATAGTCTCTTTTGTAAAATTTGTGGCGAAAATGCTAAAAGTGCAACAAAATTTATTACAGAAGCTTAGAAAATAATATGACAACAAATATATTCAGTGTCACTCAAACAACATAGTAAATTACTTTTTTAAGAACCAGTGATATATAACATTACTTAATTTATATAGTATCTTTATTGTCAGTAAAATATTTTACTTGCCATTACTTGTTACATCAGAGGATTCCATTGGTAAACTACTAGCAATTTCTATAATTCTTTGACACGACTTCTGTTTAGTGCATTAGCAAACACATACACTGATTCACTGGGAAATTTTTTATTTATTTTAATTTTATTTAAGAGTTAAGATTAAAAGTGAACTTTTTCACTTTTAGTCTTAATCATTGATAATTTGATAGTAACACAATGCAATAGTACTGGATCTCAATCCTTGTATATCTGCAAGTTATTTATGAATTATTGTCATCTTTATAAGGGATCTTTGTTGTAATGATGTGTTTGATCTTTATACCACCTTTTCTTCTTGTAACTAATGTAGAGGTATTTTTCTCTTTCCTTTTTTCCCCCCCATAAACCGAGAGTGAAGTTCATTGTATTTTTATTGAGAAAAATCAGGTTCCACTTTTCCTTTTTTCTTTTACAAGAAGATATTTAAAAAAAAAAATGTTTTTTGATGTTTAGGCAACTAAAACTGTTAAGTAATCAATAGAAAATTAGACCAAATAGAGGAAAATAGTTTGCAGTTATAAAGGGTGTAAATCATTTTGCAGAATTCTTTTTTTTTTCTTTATCCTTATCACCCTTATGCCGTTCAACTCATTTGCTAGTCTAATAACTTCCCACTTATCAGTAAATTTTTTTTTTTTTTTTTTTTTTTGATAACAAGAAAATGGGTAGAGGGGGGCGACTTGAGTTGGCGTTTTCCACCTGGGCGTAATCATAGTAACACTCAATCTACTGGGCCTGGGCCTGTGAGAGTAGCGAATCCGGATGAGCCATAGTCGTACACCCAGCCCTATCAAGGACACTAGTGATTGTAGTTGTGATTGTAGTTGAGAGACTACTCCAAAATTATTTTCTATTTTAGCTATGAGCAAGTAATTTTAGTAACAACACAAACCCTAAAAACAATCAAAATGCACAGCTAAAAGGGTAGTCTAAGTGTTTCTCTATTTAAGTGTGATAGAGTTATTAGGCATTTTGGTGTTACATCTATGAGTTAGTTTGTATTTGTGAGAGGTTTTGTTTGTGTTTAGTTTGTGAATTTAAATTGTGAGGGTTGATTATTAGTGATTGTAATCCTTATTATGGATAGTAGATTTCGGTTGGTGTTTACACACATACAAGTAGAGCCACCAGAATAAAGATGTCGCAAACAATGATAGCAACACTCAAACCTTATAGAGCTAGAATACAAAGCCTCGCCCTCACATATCAAAATATGGCTTAAGACCAAATAAGGGAATATCCCACTTATAGTAGAAGTCCCATCCAATATTGAATCGTAAAACTTCTCTTTGGCTTCTGTCGGGGACATTTTTGCGACAAGGGCCAAAGATGTGATATTAGCCTAAATCTCTCCTTGGGTTCTTTAGAAGTGTTTATCGTGGAGAATCAAGCTCAAAATTCTAAATGTATAATGTGAAAACGGCTAGTGGTGCTTTGACAAGAGAGAATCAAAATGCTAATAACAAAAGTGCAAAAAAAAGCATAAAATATTATAGGTCTGAAACTTTGACCCACAGTCACCGAGAGGAGGAAATTGAGAGAGGTTGTGAGGAAGAGAAGAAAGGTTCCCCTATACCCATATTTCCACCCCAAGTTTTAGAATTGTGAGATTGTTGATTAGCTGAATGGACTTTTGCTCTAAAGTTTTTGGTATGTGGGTAAAACGTGGTTAGTTTCTTTTTTGGGCTAAAGAGAGAGTTTTATATAGAATTTGAGGTGTTGCTAATGACTGATTTTTGAATAGTGGAAGAGGCTTTTATCCCCCATGATACTAATTTGGTGTTTTGGCTTGGGTTACGTTTGTTTAGGGAAGAGTTTAGCATGCTTTTAACATGATTTTGGAAATAAAGTGGCTGACTTCATTAGCTATTGGTGGCTACAATAGGCTAGCTAATTAGTTTAGGGTTAATTGTGTTTTGGTGTGGAAAATGGATTTGGACTGAAAATTAGGGGCAAAGTCACCCAGAGCATAAAAGCTCTTTTTAGGAGGGAATTTTGGTTACAAGACCTCCTCCATGAGCCTGAGATGCTACTAGTATCCCTTGCTCACTTGGTAGCACCCATGGGTTGGGCTCATGCAAAAGACTCACACTTCCAAACCACACTTCCTCAATTTCTCCCATATATTGCATGGGTTTGGGCCATACTTAAAAGATTAAAAAATAATATAATATATGAATTGGGCCCATAATGAGATCGGGCTCAATTGAGTTGGGCTTATAGAGAATGTGTCGCAAAAATGGGTATCAACAGCTTCCATATAAATTCTTAACTTCCCATTTTATATATCCTGGACCATCTTTTCTTCTGACTTCACTCATTTACAAAAAATGTCTGCATTTCTCTTGATCCATATAAGGTAACAAAATTGCTAAAGGTATTACAAATTTTATCATAAAATTTAGAAACTAATGTGGCAATGAATGTGATTGGTGAGCTTCAACCACCTTATAATTAAATATTTGAATTGCCTCTTTATGATTGGTGACACATCAGTTTGTAAGCTCAATGTAGTAAAACTTATAGTATCTATAGCCATTGCTCATGAGATAATAAATATATTGAATCATTTCAAACAAGTTTATTGATAACTACCACGAGGCTTTACTCTTCATAATCTTTTTTTCCCTCACTTGATCAAATCATTCCAATTAATCTTTCGATTTTTCACAAGATATCAACTCATTAGATTCCACCAAATTCTTTTGTTGGTAGGATTTAAAACCATCTAAAATCTTTACCGTGAAATCAAATGTACAAACTATTAATCATTGTTATAAATAGCATGCTAAAATGAATGCCTAGCTACAAATTGATGTATAATTGGTATTATCAAATCATGCAATTGCAGGCTAATATGCGGGTTGATACTCACTTTTTATTGGGCTTATTAGAATGGGACCGAATTAAGCACGTACCACCAGCACATGCTCAGATGAGGCTCTAAAGCCACGGTCCAAAGTGATGTTAGGTTTGTACTGCCCAAGTGCCAACTAGGGTGCCACTGCCCAAAACCATATGGTACCCTTTCCCTACATACATCAAGCCGTTATACGGTTATACCCAAAGCCATTAAAAAAAATTCATATCAAAACCCAAAAATTTACACGTAGAGCCTTCTAACTCAATTTACCATCTTAGTGTTTCCAAATTAGATGTCTAATTTAAAAATTCCGAGGCTTGAGTACACTCTCCAAGGTTTCCTTGATTTGCTTTGGCTGGTAATGGATGCTAAACCGGTTGAAGACTTAGAAGCTTTTGCGACAACGGCATGGTTTTTATGGAACAACAGAAATTCTGTCAGACATGAGGGACAATGCAAGCCGGCCTTCAAAATTCTCAAGGACTCCAAGCAGTATCTAGAGGAGTTTCACGGGGTCTCTGGGCTTCCCCTCCCTAGGCAGCCTCATCCCCTTAAATCTTGGACACCCCCCCCCCCCCCCCCCTTCCCGAAGATTGGTTGGTACAAGGTAAACATTGACGGAGCAGTCTTCACGGATATTGGCCATTGTGGTATTGATGTGGTTGTGCAAAATGACAAAGGCTTAATAATGGGAGCTCTTTGCAATAACTTCCCTTATCCCCTTGGTGCTTTAGAGGTGGAAGCAAAGGCCGCCGAAGTTGGTGTTATTTTTTCTTGGGAATTGGGTCGTAGAGACATCATTTTGGAGGGTGATTCTTAGGTTGAATGCAGGCTGTATCTGACCCCAGTCTTGCCCCAATCTCAATTTAGTAGCTGATTGTGGGAGTCAAATCGCGTTTGGCTAGATTTAGTTCATCGAAAGCCGTTTTCACCCTAGGGAATGTAACAATGCTACTCACCTTTTAGCTAGACATGCAAAACAAATCTCAGATTGTATCATTTGGTTGGCAGATGCTCCCCCTATGATTGTTTCTCAAATCCTTAGTGATGTATCTGGTTTGGGTTTTAGCCCTGTTTAATTAAATCTTAAACCTCTCCCTTAAAAGAGAGAGAGAGAGAGATATGTTCCACATTACCTTTCCAATGCTGAGGCATCTAGTCCATAATTTCTTTTCTTTTCTTTTCTTTTCTTTTACAACTTATAGAGTAAAACCGTATATCAACAATATTAGATACATAACAAATTTTATAATTTTTTTAAAAAATTTATTAAGTTGCTAAATGTAATTAGTACAATATCATTTTTAATGGACTTTCACTGACATCATTGTTCTTGTACACCAATTACAAATTGCTACCTCAAAAGTTATGAAATCTATTATATCATTAGTCTTACTAAAATTATAACTATTAAAAAATATTTTATATATATATATATATAGCATTTGTGTTACATAATTTTATATATGTATTTTCTTATATATAAATATATTTACATCAAGTTAGTCTTTACATTGGTTAAAACATTTTTTTTTATCCATTTAGTTTATAAACTCTAAACTATATTTTAAATCACATTGATCAAAATTAAGATTTTTAACATTTTAGATCACGATATTTTGTTGAATAAATTAGAAATTACACTCCTAAAGTTTAATTAATTTTTATAATATGTTTCTCACAGAGAGAGAGAGAGAGAGAGATTTGGATTTTACACTCCTAAAGTTTGGGAGTATTTGGATTTTACACCCTAAAGTTTCAAAATTTGGATTTTACTCTCTGAAATTTGGGGGTGTTTGGATTTTAGACCCTAACATTTTAGAATTAAATTTTAGCCCTTAAATTTTAGGGATGTTTGGATTTCACTCTCTAAATTTTGGGGGTGTTTGGATTTTACACCATAAAGATTCAGAATTTGGGGTGTAAAAACCAAACAATCTCAAACTTTAGGAGATAAAATCCAAATTTTAAAACGTTTGAGTGTAAAATCCAAACACCCCAAAAATTTAGGGGGTAAAATTCAAATTCTAAAATTTCAAAATATAAAATCTAAACACTCTAAACTTTAAGGGTGTAATTTGCCATTTACCCTCTAAAAAATTAAGGAAACATATAATACAAATTAATTGAACTTTAAATTATTTAAATAATAAATATCATTTTACATGTCTAAAATTATACTAGTCAATATAAGAAAAATATAAAAGTAATCTAAAAAAAAGAGAGATATTATTTTTCACAGATGATAAATACAGTAAGGATCTCTAACTCCTAATTACAAATTTACAATTTTCTTTCCTTCTAAAAAAATAATATAAACATAGTGTACATGTCTCTAATTCTCTAAATGCTATAAATATATATATGTGTGGCTATATTTTTGGTAAATAAATATTTAATATGCTTTGGTTTAATGAGTTACTTATCGGTCTTTTTTAGCAGCAATATTTCAGCCAATCAGAAGCATGGCATTTTGAGGACTCTGGGAGTGCAAGAAGTGAACCGGTTTGAGTCTTATTTAGGGCTGCCTACCTTGATAGGGAGAACAAAGTATCATACGTTCTCCTACTTGAAGGATAGGATTTGGAAAAAATTGCAGGGGTGGAAAGGGAAGTTGTTGTCTAAGGCTGGTAAGGAAATACTGATCAAAGCAGTTGTTCAGTCTATTCCTACTTATACTATGAACGTCTTCCAACTCCCTTTCAAACTTTGTGATGAGTTAGATGCAATGTGTGCTAAGTTTTGGTGGGGACAGGTGGGGAATGAGAGAAAAATTCATTGGCAGAGGTGGGAAAAATTGACACTTTCTAAGAGGGAGGGAGGAATGGGTTTTAGGGATCTAAGGGCCTTTAATTTAGCAATGTTAGCTAAACAAGGATGGAGGTTGCTGCATGATAATAATTCTTTGGTGTTTCAGTGCCTCAAAGCTAGATATTTTCCAAGAACTTCTCTCTTTGATGCTAAGGAGTCACCAAATTGCTTGTTTATTTGGAGGAGTATTGTGGCTGCTTTTCCTATTTTGAAGTCAGGATGTTGTTGGAGAGTTGGGAATGGTCACTTAATTCGAATTTTAGGAGATAAATGGATTCCAAATCATCCAACAAATGCACCTCTAAATCTAGTAAATGAGGAAGTTTGTGAGGCGACTGTTGCTGAATTAATTGACCAAGACTTGCATGCATGGAGGGCTGATTTTATCATGAATATGTTTGAACAAGAAGATGCCAAAGCTATTTGTAGAGTACAGCTTAGCCGAAGACATGTGGAGGATTGTATGATCTGGATGCACCAAAGGAAAGGGTTTTTTATTGTCAAGTCCGCTTACAAGGTGGCTAGGGAAGTGTTGAGAGAAGGAAGGATAGCTGAGAGTTCTCATGGTTGTGTTGGAAAGGATATTTGGTCTGCAATTTGGAAGCTCAAAATTCCTAACAAAATAAAGGTGTTTGGGTGGAGAGCTTGTAATGAAATCTTACCAACAAAATTGAATCTGTCTAAGAAAAAAATTATTACAGATGCAATGTGCCCAATTTGCTTGAGGTTTCTAGAATCAGTTGTCCATGCGCTTTGGGATTGTGGTGCGGCTAGAGATGTATGGGCTGGTAGCTTAAAAATTCTGCAAAAAGGTGAGTCAGGTATGGTGGATATGCTTCAGTTAATGGAATACTTACTGGAGCGGGTAGAATCTCATGATATGGAGGTTGTGCTTGTTCAAGCATGGCTGATTTGGAATCAAAGAAATCGGGTTGTGCATGGTGGTAAGTTTCACGATCCACGCTGGTTAAATAATCGAGCAATAGAATTTCTTGAAGAGTTTCGAACTGCATCTTTACTGATGGGACCTGCACATGGAGGGCAATCTTTTCGGGATACCTGGCAGCCCCCTCCTCCCTCTATATTCAAGCTTAATTTTGAGGCAGCTCTGTTTTCAGCTCTTAACAAGTCAGGATTTGGTGCAGTGATCCGGAATGAAAAAGGTGAGGTTATGGCAGCTATGGCTGCAAAGGGTCCTGAGATATCTTGTAGCGAGGAGGCTGAGTTTCTTGCTTGTCAGAAGGCTATTGAATTTGCCATTGATGCTGGTTTTTCTGAACTTGTTATTGAAGGGGATAATTCTTCTGTCATGAAAGCTGTTTCGAATATGCAGGAGGACTATTCTTTGCTTGGGAATGTAATTGGTGATATTCACCACTTGGTTAGGAACTTGCACCGGGTTAGGATCGAATGTACTAGGCGAGGGGGGAATAGAGTTGCTCATGAGTTAGCTCAATTTGCTAAAAACATTAGTCAAGATTTGTTTTGGATGGAAGATGTTCCTCCAATAGTTAGGGTTGCTTTGTTTCAAGATGCTAATTTTTCTGATTAATTAAATGATATGTTTCTGCTTCAAAAAAAAAAAAAAAAAGTTACTTATCCAATAAGAGTATAAAGGAAAAAAATATCCATCAGCAATTTACATAAACTTATCTATTTTTAAGAAAATATAATTCTAATGCGCTTTTGTTTAATCAACTACAAATATATAAGAGTAAAAAGAAAAAGAAGAAAATGTGAATAGTCATTTACATAAATGTAATACTAGTTTTTCTTTATAAAAAATTTAAGGGTCATTAGTTTAAAATTTTCCGTATAATTTTTTATGTTTTATAGGAAAATAGGAGAGAGACAGAGGATTTTAAAAATTCAGAGGGCCTTGAGTTGTTGAATCCAGATAGAAAAAATGATCTTCTCCACTTGAAATTGATCTATTTTGTGATTCAAATTAAATTTGACAAATCTAATGTTGTACAGATAGTCACCTCAATTAAAATTTTAAATAATGTGACACTTTGTACATTATTAAATATAGAAAAATATAATTATATGTGTGATTTGGATACAACGGAGAGGATCATGTTCCCCTCCCTTCTTCCCCCGGCCCCACCCCCCCCCCCCCCCCCCCCCCGCGAAAAAAAAGAGAGTTGAGCTTAATGTTTTTAGTGACCATATCCTCTGGCAAGAATATTATTAAAGAGATTACTTTTTTTTTTTTTTTTTGCCTGAAAATGAGATTGCCTATGCTTGGGGTCTTTATGTGGCGGTGACACGCATCGTTCTTAGATAGGCTAGCAGTTAGACCTGAGTTCTTTCTGGGGTGGTACTCATGCTAATGGGTTAGCCACTACCATTGTATTTTCCCCTAGGCAAAAATATAATATAATGAAATATAAAAATAATGAATTAAAAAAAAAATAATTCTCTCATTCGTAAATAATTTAAGTTATGGTTTATAAATAAATGGGAGGAAATATATTAGGCCATAAGGCATGTGAAATTGAAATAAGAAAATATATTTAGCAATAAACAAATATATTTATCAATTGAAATGGATATAAATTGTGGGAAATCCAAACTTATGTGAGAGGAGAGAGTATGAATGATGAGTCCTACTAATTAAATTCATGGCAGAACCCACCATTTATGTGAGAGGAGAGAGTATGCAGTTATGGTACTTCAGGAGTACCTAATAATTTTAAAGAAAATTGGCCTTTACCCCTTTCGCGCAAACTTTTCAACAAAATGCCCTTTTTCTAAAACTATTTAGGAAAATACCCCTATTTTAAAAATCGAGTTTTTAAAACACGAGTTTTAATAAAAAACTCAATTTGCCCAAAATCTAGTTATTTGAAAAAATTTACATAGAACTCAAGTTCCATGTAAATTTTTTTAAGTTTTTGCTTATAACTCGATTTTGAGTGAATCGAGTTATTCATTGGAACTCGAGTTTTAAAAACTTGATTTTCAAACAAGGGCATTTCCCTAAATAGTTTCAAAACAAGGGCATTTTGCTGAAAAGTTTGCGTGATAGGGGTATTTTGCCATTTTGGCCTAATAATTTTCCATAAATTGTCAATGTCCAAGTTAATTTGCATGGCATTTAGTTTATGCCAATAGATGCGGCTAGCAACCTTATAAGATATATAGAAATATTTAATGAGCAAACTAGTGAGAAAGAACATTCTCATGAGTAGGTAATTTAAACCATGAGGCTATACATATTCGAATAAGTGTAAAAAAAATACGTTAGTATATATCATTAAAGTCATACTAATAAATGTATCATCTAACACCAAGCAAAGATGTGTACAAATATATAATGAGAGTATTATGTATAGAAATTAATATTGGTTGCGGACTACCCATATATTTATCTAGGCCGTAACAAGTCGAGCTCCAAGACATCATGCTAGCAAGTACGAAGTGGCAGCCAAAACAGCTCTTATAACTTGAAGAAAATAGACTCTAGCTCAAGAAATAAGGGAAAGAGGAAGCGATCAGTTGAAGGAGAAAGTGACATTTTATATTTGTGTAGTTAAAGAACTCAAAAATGTGTACTCTCTTGCAAAAGGCAAAAGCAGCATTTTTTTTTGGGGGGGGGGGGGGGGGGGTGTCGCTTTTTTAAACAATTTGAGGACCTGTTTGGTAAGAGATTTCTAGTAACGTTGTTTAAGTTTTATAGAAATACATGTAGATGAAAAAGTGTGTGGAAATACTAATTGTCGTGTTTAAACAACAGTTTTCATCACCATTACCAAACGGAGCCAGCTGCCTTAGTACTGAACTTCACATCTCTCCTTTCTCAACAACAACAACAACAAAACTTTGAACGGTAGACAGTAGATATGTAGCCCTGTAAACTCTGATTTGGGAAACATTTAGCCAAAACACTCGTATATTGATTATTGAGTCAATTAAAACAAGCCCACAAAAATATGCAAAACAATAAAAGAATATAACAGGGATGCATATAAAACACAAATTTGAAAGCAGTTTGGTATCTCTATTCCCACGCCCAAGGACCGGGCCGGAATAGCAAGATACCATTTTGGGCCATCCAAACAAAAAGGCCCAAGGTATCCAAAAAACAAAATGACGATATGCCTAATTTTTTAAATTTTTTTTGGAGAAGCGACAATCTGCCCAATTCTCTTATTGTACATTGCAAGATAGGGTGTGTGATGTGTCTAGGAATATCAAACATGTTTTTTAATTGTTTGATTTTCTTTTTTTTCTTTTTCTTTTTTTGAGATAAAGACATAAACATTGTTGAGAGTGGGATTTAAACATTGTTTGATTTTCTTTAAAATGAATTGAATGTGTGTTGTTAAGTTATTTAGTATTGATTATTTCTTGTTTGGAATCCAAAGTTTAAAGTTTGAGATTGGCGATTTCAAAGCAGTCGTGATAATATTATATATATATATATATATATATATATATATAAAAGATAGAAATTTTATTTTAGCTTTATCTAAGTATATATGTGTGTGTAAAGCTATCTCTTAAAGACTTGAACCCCGACCTTTTTTCCCTTACACCCGAAAAACACTTACACTTGTAAAGTGATCATTGTACCAATGGTGCGCGGTGGTTAAACAGTCGTGTTTTTTTTTTTTTTTTTTTTTTTTTTTCCTGCAATCATAGTCACAAGTGTTCATAAAGCTCGCAACATAAATGAACACTAACCGCGATATACAAAAAGGTGCTGTCACATTAACACATTATTCAAAACTTTTTCTTCCATCTCACATACCCAATAAAAAGCTACATCAAAATCCTATTTATATGAACTATCACGCATCCTTACTTATTTTCTTATTAACGTGAGACTAATATTCTCAATAAAAATTATGTCTTTTTTAATCCATGTGAGACTCCAAAATCAATAAATAAATCTCTAAATTTTTTGGTGTTAGAGCATTCACAACCGCAAATTCTATCTTATTTTATTTTACCATCTCAAAAGCATACTTTATTAATTATACAGTACCATTTTACAATATATTCAGCATCTCAACTTTTATTTTACCATACTACACATTAAAGTAATAAAAAAAATATTTCTCACTTCTCTCTCTGATCTCTATTTCTCTTACTCTCTCAAGTCTCGTCACCCAAGCAAAATTCATAGTAAAATCAAAACTAAAAATTCATAGCAAAATCAAACCTGACCACCGATCGCGCCACCCAGCCAAAATTCATAGCAAAATCAAAATCCAAAATCCATAGCAAAATCACCATCACCACGCCAACAAACCAAAATCAGAAAACCACCAATCAACAATAGACCACCAACAAACCAAACTCCAAAATCCATAGCCAAACCCCAACAAACCACTAGAGAGAGAGAGAGAGAGAGAGAGAGAGAGGGTCACGCTTCATTGGCGGCCCCAACTTATGCTTCATCGGTGGTAGCCAAGCCACCAGGCCCATGCCGCCACTATCCCCTACCCTTGCTGCCGCTGCATCACCTAAACCACACCCACATCAGTCATAAACCCACCACCACCAGGAAACAGAACGGCTCTCTGAAACTTGAGCTTACATCGAATCGGTCTCAAAATTTTACCCAAAAAGACACGCATCGTTTCTAATGTTCACACCGCTTCTGCCATTTTTGCCACCTAATCGAGCTCCAATGTTTTTGCCTTTGAATCAAGTTTTGCTATTTCAAAACTAGGTTGGGTTGCTATTTAGTGTTTTGTCTCTAATGTGGTTTTATTTAGGTTTAATCATTGATGTGTGATATTAAATTTAGGAGGAGAATGGTGTTTGGGTCTGAAGAGAGGAGAGAGCAGATGTGAAAGAGAGAAGAGATGAGAAAAAATGAGAGGAGAAGAGAGAGAAATTTTGGGGAATTAAAAAGTATGAGAGAGAGTGTATTAAAAAATAATATTTGTTTATACCATTCAGCTACAGGACCATCATATATTTACGATGGTATTGTAACACTATGGCAAAAATTTTTACACTTTTACATGTTTAGCATTCCAGTTGCTGAGCTACTTTCACCAGATGAGAGAGAAAGAGAAGGTCATACTTCATCGGTGGCCCCAGCATATGCTTCATCGGCGGCAACCAAGCCACCAGGCCCACGTCGCCACTGTCCCCTACCCTTGCCGCCGCTGGTTCACCTAAACCACGCCTACATTAGTCACAAACCCACCACCACCAAGAAATAGAAGGGCTCTCTGAAACTTGAGCTTGCACCAAATTGGTCTCAAAATTTTACCCAAAAAGACACGCATCGTTTCTGATGTTCACGCCGGTTCTGCCTTTTCTGCCACCTAATCGAGCTCCAATGTTTTTGCCTTTGAATCAAGTTTTGCTATTTCAAAACTAGGTTAGGTTGCTATCTAGTGTTTTGTCTCAGATTTGGTTTTATTTAGGTTTAATCATTGATGTGTGATATTGGATTTAGGAGGAGAATGGTGTTTGCGTCTGAAGAGAGGAGAGAGCAGATGAGAAAGAGAGAAGAGATGAGAAATAATGAGAGGAGAAGAGAGAGAAATTTCGGGGAATTAAAAAGTATGAAAGAGATTTTATTAAAAAATTATATTTGTTTATACCATTCAGCTACAGTACCATCATATATTTATGATGGTACTATAACGTTATGGCAAAAAATTTTACACTTTTACATGTTTAGCATTCCAGTTGCTGAGCTACTTTCACCAAATGTGAGAGAGAGAGAGAGATAGGGTCATGCTTCATCGGTGGCCCCAGCTTATGCTTCATCGGCGGCAGCCAAGCCACTAGGCCCACGCCGCCACTATCCCCTACCCTTGCCGCCATTGCATCACCTAAACCACGCCCACATCAGTCACAAACCCACCACCACCAAGAAATAAAAGGGCTCTCTGAAGCTTGAGCTTGCACCAAATCAGTCTTAAAATTTTACCCAAAAAGACACGCATCATTTCTTATGTTCACGCCGCTTCTGCCATTTCTGCCACTTAATCGAGCTCCAATGTTTTTGCCTTTGAATCAAGTTTTGATATTTCAAAACTAGGTTGGGTTGCTATCTAGTGTTTTGTCTCTGATGTGGTTTTATTTAGGTTTGATCATTGATGTGCGATGTTGGATTTAGGAGGAGGATGGTGTTTAGGTTTGAAGAGAGGAGAGAGCAGATGAGAAAGAGAGAAGGAAAAGAGAGAAGAGATGAGAAATAATGAGAGAGATGAGAGAGAAATTTCGGGGAATTAAAAAGTATGAGAGAAAGTGTATTAAAAAATTATATTTGTTTATACCATTCAGCTACAATACCATCATATATTTATGATGGTACTGTAACACTATGGCAAAATATTTTACATTTTTACATGTTTACAATTCTGGTTGCTAAGCTACTTTGGGCTTCACATTCTAAATTTTTGTTACATCTGGCATATACCATACCAATTGTGAATGCTCTTAGGCTTAACACGCTATCATTATAAACATGCAAATATTTAAAAAAAAATAGTATATCCTCTTTTTATAAAAACATT